>JAHQIW010004657.1:0-74566 GCA_019055375.1 Parelaphostrongylus tenuis
TTGTTTTTTGAAAGGCCTTTATTCGATACTGCAACATTGAAAAGTCGATCTGTATGTTCACACTCAAGCATTTTTTCGGCTCAACAAACTCTTTTTGAGGACTTCAGTAGCTATTCGGTAGCACATTTTTCAGCGAAATCTAACAGTGCTTTTGATTTTCCTAAAAAACCTTTTCTCTTCCGCTGTTAATTAGCAAACATGTTGAGTTTCCATTTCTCATGCGGAGCTCATTCTTGCAATGGTATGTATTAGGAATTTTTGACACTGGCCTTTCGGACAATAACCAGTCGTTAGCTCAAATCTTGAAAATTTCTTGAAGGAATATAGTGTTCTGTGAAAGTAATGCAAGATTTCCAAAAATTTGATAACGGAGAAAAAGACCCTAGTCAAACAACGGAAAACTCGCACAATTTGTTCTACGGTGCAGTAATTTCTGTAGCCATCCCATAAGGTTAAAAGTCTTAAGTGTATTTCAAATTTCTCAAATGTTGAGACACCCCTACATCATTGATTTGTCGTTCCGATTCCAATGGATGAAATATGGCTTGTCCCAAACATTCTACACCTCACGTATCTTTTCTTCTCTCTCCTTCCCCAACACTTTTCTCGTTAACTGAGAATTTGAAGAAAGTGGGATGCTCCGAGAAAGGCCAGTCACGAAGCGCTAAGCCGCAATAAATCGTTTATCCACCTTCTGTAAGCTTTTAAAATAAACCATAATATTGAAATAATCATCTTGGGAGCTTTTTTAACTTTCTGACTTCCGCAGACCCAGCCTCTGTGTGTTTGAACCAGCAAGGATGAACTGTCCGCCTTCCTCTCCGCAACTCTAACCCCCAGTGTGGGGAATCACTGGTTGTCTAACGCCTCTCTGGTACTGGGCACTACATCCACCGAAAAAAGGGTTGTTAGTTTGATCCCATATCACAATATTTTTGGAGTTATCTTTTTGATGTCGTTTAGTAATGGAACTGGTTCTTCTATGTATGTATCATTGTAACAAAAAACGCTCAATTGTCTAACCCAAGTGGTTGCTATGATAGAAGATGGGCTATGGACGCCAGTGGTAGGCAGAAAACATGTTTTTGAGTTTCAGCGATGCATCTTTAGAATTTGCTCTAAGATTTTGTGTTATTTTATCATTCAAAACTCCCGACTTCTTTAAGTTTTTGTTTGGTATTGATGTTTTCACATTTTATGGTAATTTTCTTAACCTCAACGATCAACCACTCATGGAATTAAAGTCACATTTCAACTACTAGCATTAGAAGTGGTTTTGAGGAAGATGAAGAGGCAAAGGACAATAAGTTATCTTGCTGCCCAAGACCCCAGTAACCATTCAAATCTTCCTCTCTTATAGTCTCAAAGAACCTTTTATTTCAAGTAATTTGCATAAATCACACATCTTCCACACAGTGAGAAACGTCGTTCAAGCGGAGGAGAAAATCTGTCTGTTACGACTTCTGCACACAATCTCTTCCGACGATTCCATCAAAAAAAAGTGTTATTTCATTGATGTCTTCAATTGGTGATTCCATTGTCGATTGCATATGTAAAATGGTTGTTTGTTTATTGACATTGATAAGATAGCAGCTTTCGTTTTCTACTCTGGTTGTACTGAGCTACTCATGTTTATTCGTAAAAGCGACATTGATCTTTCTATGAGGATATCTGGTATTTGATATGTGATATTCGTTAATGTAGTTATATCTAATAAAAGTTCTTGTCGACTCTTGGAAGTACTTTGCAGTGTCAAGGTTATGTCAAATCCTATTTAATATTTCTTATCCACACATTTCGAACACTAACCACGGTGATGAATGGAGACAAACTCTATGGAGAGTAGTAAAATAATCGTAAACTCAGTCGCCGACAAAAATTTTGCAGTTATATAGCAACGACTGCGGGGAAAATACTGTGAAAAACGGTTTTAAGCTATAACAACTATAATACCTGGAGCTTGTTTTCCTAGTAGCTGGGAAAAATTCACACACGATTAAAGTATACAGCGAGTAGAGAGTCATAAGACACGGAACTCTAATGACTGAATCTGAACTACAAACAACAGATAAATCAAGATATGACGCAAACTCTTAAGCAGAATATGAAAGCACGGGTTTAGCCCGTATCACCTGTCGCCCGTTGATCGCGAGTGACTCAAGTGGGCACCAGCAACACTTACACTTCTCCTTCTCAACGTGTAACCAGTACCCCATGGGTCCTTCTCGCTCTAGCAGTTTTTTGGGCTGCGGCATCTTTCATCTATGCTTTTCGGTAAAACTTTGGGCAATCGACTCGCTGGTCTTCCTGTGGAGCGCTCAAACATCCATGGTAGCTATTCTCGTCTACAAAATCAATACGTTTCTTCAAAACATAGTTTTTGTGAGATTTATTCGTAAATTAATCATTCCACAATCGTTGTCGGAATCAGTTAACATTCGTTTCGCTTGGCTGATGCCTGTATGCATGTGTCTGGTGTTATCAGATTGATGTAACCAAGCTAAGTAAAGATGAAGAAGAAAGAAGACAGAGAAAAGATGAAGAAGATTATTCATCATTTTCACATAAAGTGTATAGTTTCGCTTGCACTTTCTCTATTAACTAGTTCAAAATCGTTATTACTTAGTAAGACCATCGGCTGCTAGTGCATGTTTGGGCTCCTTCTGTTTCAACTAAAATTCAAAGACGTTCCAAGTCGATGAAGCGAAACAGCGAGGTCTCTCTGTGCTCACATTTAAAACCCTCAGTGATTTCTGTTAATTGTGGGAATGCTGTCTTATAACACTGGTAAGTCTCGAAATTTCGGAGCCTCTCGATTTCGAGTGCTCTTTTACAGACTAATTTTCAAAATAC
The DNA here is from genome assembly GCA_019055375.1 of Parelaphostrongylus tenuis. Classification (NCBI taxonomy): domain Eukaryota; kingdom Metazoa; phylum Nematoda; class Chromadorea; order Rhabditida; family Metastrongylidae; genus Parelaphostrongylus; species Parelaphostrongylus tenuis. Next base: position 2,854 of record JAHQIW010004657.1, read on the forward strand.
AATATTTTTGTATGATTATTATTTCAGCCAACATGTTATCATGGTCTTTCATGAAAACTTATCGGAGCACGACGCACCGTGGTTTTCGCTCGTTCAGCCTCATCAGTCATGCGCAGTAACTTTTGTTGCTCTTCAGCCAGGAGAGGATGACCTCTCATGGGGTTCCCGTACCATCCCTCTATAAGCTTTGATGTTTTTCAAAAATACCAGCCGATGAGAAGTTCGAATGTAAAACCACTCTACTCTGCATATAATGCGATATTTATTTCCTTTGACGGCCAGAGGTAAATGAATCGTTGTCGTCGGGGGGGGGGGGGGGGTCTACTCGTCACATAGGCGAAATGAATGGGCCCCTGAGAGGATTGGCCGAAATGTAAGGGCGCTGCCCGAACTGATGTAGGTTGTCATGGGCCGAAACAAGTGCGCATCTTGCTTCATAAGTGGACCCACTATAAAGACGCCACATGATATGCTGGCTATAACAAAGCATACTATCACATATATTGCATGTTTCGACTAGTTGTATGGCCCCCCCCTGTCCCTTGGTTTTGGTATATCCTTGGTGTTCTGGGATGACTTGAGTAAAGAGTTTTCGTTTATAGACGAATGGGCCCGCAAGTCTACATTAGGGCCATTATTGCCTCACCTCAGGGGGGGGTTAGTTCTGTTCTAAAAAAAAAAATGAAAAAAGAGAGAAAAAAAAAAAAAACGCATTTACACAGTCACCCTGGTTAACCATTGACTGAGAAACTTAGATTTTATCAGACTAGCGAGGAAGGTGAGATCCTAACACAGGGTGTTGATGAGAGCTGGTGGCAGATGCTTCAAGAGTTCTGGTCCTGTCCTTTTGAACTGATAGTGTTTACTGTTTTATTCGTATGAGTGTAAGAGAGCATAGCTATCGAAGTATGTTTCAAATATGAATCTTGTATGAACTTTCCTCCATTGCGCCTGCTCTGGACGCCTGCAACTGTTCTGACAGGGTGACACGAAGAAAATCATTTTGGGGGGGGTCATTTTTGTATTAACTAGCAAAGTTGATCAGTTGTGGCGTGGTAGAAGTACAGGACGCGTGGCCAAGTTATAGTCTCCATGTTTTGTTGAAGCAGTATTGCCGGTCTCATCGGAGAATACCTTCCGTTGTGCACCGTTAGTGGTCTATTTGAAAAAACACTAAAATCCTGGGAAACTACTGCGCCACATGACGGTTTTTTTACCAGAACTACTTCCATACAAAGCTGGTGGCTTTCCAAAATGATATTTGGTTTTAGCCCCGTTCGCACTGCTTCTACTAATACTAACGAGTCTCGTGGTGAGAGCACACGGAGAAGTATATGGAGACGTGTATGAGGAATTTATGTTAACTATCAGAGTTCATTACATTTCGACGGTTTTAATCTGGCGTTTTCCTGTTTCAAAGCCTATGCTAGAACTACAAGAACCCTCAAATTCATTTCGAACATAATCGTACCTCTCACATGTGAAATGTATAGGCCTGCTGTCTCTATCGAGTTCACCACGCATCTACCGGTCCACTCGCACGCCAATACAGCACTAGCCGCCATGCTAAATTAGGCCGCTTATGTGAGTTCTCATCTTAATTTTGTTACACTGAAGTGAACACCTTTTTTCTGAGGAATATATCCATCGCGTTTGGGACTGTCAAGCTTACGCTAATCAAAAGGTTACGTTTGTAATCCGAGTAAAGAGTTTCGAGTTTTGTGAAAGATATGCTCCATGTGACATCATATATGTCGTCTTCTACTACAGTTTAAGGAGAACCTTTTCACAAGTGGCTTGATAGCGCACTCTAGCCAAAAGGGGCAAAAGCTTTCGAAATTAATACCAAAAGTACCTTGGAACCGCATCCTTGATGGGACTATAGGTACTTTAGAATGAATGGGACCCTAGACAACTCTCTACTTGCGTCGCAGGTGCTATTTCCACCTTCTGTCAGTTTTAGCTGCCATAACACTGTTGCTTACTCTTTCTTCGGGAAACATTTTATCCGCTTCTTTGAAGTGTTTTTTTGGCGGTATTTTTGAACGTGAGCTGTCGGTTGCCTGCGGTATGCGCATTATCCATGTTAGCATATTAGCGTAAGAGCAAAGGTGTGGATACTTTCTGATGGCTCTTGGACCCTCGGCTTACAAAAGCGTTAAACGATGAAGGAATGTGGAGCAGCAGTTTCATGCTCATAATCGATATTGTTCATGACAGAATCGTCCGCCAGAGCGCCAGCCCAGTGATTTGAATACATACGACCTTCCACTATAGCTCTAGAAATTTTCGTTGTTAATTTCGGCCTTTTTTCCTCCTTGATTTTCGGCGTGTAAATGGGATATTACGTACCGGAACGCCGTGAAGGCGATAGTCTAATAGTGCAAAATTTGGGAGAAAAGCTACATCTGTTCGAGAAAACCTTCGATTTACTGAAAATTTTGTCTGTGTCTCTGCTCGTTGTGGCACTTTCATTGAAAAGCCTTAACGTCCCACCGCTGCGAATAAGGCTTTTCCAGAACTGCATGGATACTAATCAACTTGTCAGTGGGATGTCACAATTCGTCCTTTTAATTGACACTAAACCTGCAAATCAACCTCATGTAATTACATTTCCAGTCCACTGTGTCCAATGTAACGCTCTTCAGGCCTTTTATTAGATGTTTTGCACTTAAATATTCCTTGCATGATATTGATACAAAAAAAAAGTGTGGTGGCTTTTTAGAAAGCTTTTCAAAGTTTTACATAGAACGTTTCGACTGCGTCGTCCAGGCATAGCTGGATAATTCCTGCGGTAGTGCACGGCAAATGGACAAATCTGCCTATTAATCCACATCGTTTCAACCGGACAGATTTCCGATCGTTGATAGATACTTACTATCTAAATAAATTGTATTATCTACAGATAGAATGACACGTTCCTGACGCGTCACAGACATGAACGCTAACACCGACACTATCTATCATTGCTCATGGCTTCCAGACAAACAGTTTTTGGTTCTTTGATGTCCATACGACAAAGCGTGGATACAATGGATGGCGTTATCTTGTCGTAGTCGAGCCGATGATAGTTGTCGATTTCAGACCTTCTTGCATATCTTGGACAAATCTTTTTTTTTTTGGGCGCAGAGAGACTTGTATTCTCGGTGGACGTGGCGTTTTTATAGTTAGCGAGATTGCCACATTAATATTCTATTTTGATTTTGGGGGGGATGGCCTAATTTCCGGTCCTAAAAATTTTGCCAGCGTCTTTGTACTCGCACTAACCCGACGCTGCCGTACCAAAGGCTCTTTAGGGGCCGAGGAATGAGGCTTGCTCATTTGCTGTAATACTAAGGTGATGAGCGATGAGTACTCATGCATAGCTCGCCGGTTCTTTCTAAGGGATAGGGCGGGAGAGGAGCTTACTTATGAATAAAAATTCCTATCCGCCTCTCATGTTCAGCCATTGAATGCAAGCTTTTGCCAGTTTGACTACGATGACTGACCTCAACACTTAGACGGTTCGTGTTCACAAATTGTGCAGACTTCGCATATTTCCCATTTATCTCTTCTTCTTGAATCAAAGAGGGCTAAAGGTCAAATTGAGATCCAAAACAAGAAGTACATATGTAGATCCCACTTGCGCTTTTGAAGAAAGTTTGTAGGGGGCATACATTTGGATGGAATTCCAATGAATTCTTCGTCTCCCAAATGAGCCGCTATCTACCGAGAAGTATCAGCGAAACAGAGGCAATGCTCAATGAACTAGGAAAAGCGTAGAAGGAGAATATAGAGGACAAATACAGTATATGAGTAGTCCAAGGTCTAAAGCAAAGCAAATCAAATTAGATGGTCCTTTGATTGTGGGGACCACTTCCTACGGGAACCTACAATTGTTTGAAGAATATTATAGAAAAGCTTCTAGACTAAAGAGGAGAAACATCATGAGAAGCTTTCGGACTTCTTGAAAAAGCGCCTATCAAAAAACTCCACGTTAACTATTTCTATGGAACAATTTTTTTGGCTCTTTGTTATGCGCACAGACATGGGACGATACTTCAATCAAGTCAAGAAAGCTAAGAGCCACCCACAGGCTTTCGAACGAAGTCTTCCAATAAGTGCTCGGTAACCATAACATTTAGTCAACTGCGTAGCTCATATCTCGAAGACTATCGTATCATCGAGATTCAAATGTATATACCGACAGCCAGACAGATGGGCAGATTACATGATAAGAAGAACAGAAACAGAAGGATGAAAAAAAAAGCAATGGAGTGGACTTTAGAATTGTTAGACTTTGTGGGGCGGCCACTAATACGATGAGCAACGTGTTTGCAGCTAATCTTGGACGTCTAAATTTTCAGGTGGTGTTGAGTTTAGGATTACGGAATAAGGCCGCATTCGTCACCATATTCGACAGAAGTCACTAGTGTGGACGATATAGCGTGAAAGAGAAACGAATAGAAATCATGCTGGAGTCCACACATAAGTGAAGACTGTCATCCACCTACAGTGAAAAATCATACTATCAAAACGTTTCAGATCAAAAACAAAGCCGCAGAGCGTAATAAAAACACGACAAAGAGTTTATATAAGCAGTCGAGGATAGGATATGGCTTATTCTATCAGCCGCAACCATTCGATTGTGATCATTGCAATGATATTTTCTCACTTGACTTGCGCTGATTCTTTATTCGGCATTGATCTCTTGATAAGGGGGTATATCCCAGGGGGATCGGCTGAACCGAGAGGCACTCTGCTGCTGAGAAGTGCGGAAAGACGAAACAGGCGCCTCTGCTCAACAGTGAATAAGTACCCATTGCGAACCTCATAATAGGTCAGACCTGTTATGAGATTTGCAATAAGTACTTATACATTCGAAACAGTTCCAAGACAGAGAATCTTTTGAGCTTGAACGAGGTTGGTACGCCAGGGCCATACACCGGTGTTTCGGAGGTCAGGACGACTGACGAGGAGGCCGAAACCTCCGAAACACCGGTGTATGGCCTTGGTGTACCAACCTCGTTTAGGCTTAAAACGTTCTCTTTTTTGGAAATTTCGAAAGTTTCTCGCGATGTTTTGAAAACGGTCGATTTCATGGATTTATTATGGTCTACCAGCCAAATATCGATTGAAACAGTGGTGATGGACAAGTGTCATTATACACTATACCATCACCACATGCTCGTCCTCAATTGCTACAGTGCAGGGCTTGATCTGGGGCGGGGTCACTGACGAGGAGGCCGAAACCTCCGAAACACCGGTTTATGGCCCTAGCGTACCAACCTCGTTTAGGTTCAAAACGTTCTCTTTTTTGGAATCATTTCGAATGTTTATCACGAGATTTCAAAACAGTCGATCTTATGGATAAATTTTGGTACTTATACAGTTTAACTAGCATGACATCACAAAACATTTGTCTCGATGTTCAAATTTAATTTACCTGGGGAAGAGATGATTCAACACACGGGCAAGAACTTACTGGTTCGATTCAACTCCGGGCTCAGCAAGCATCCCGCCTTTCCAGATTGGGGAAATTCGATAGCAGACTGCCTCCAAAGAATAGACAAGTAGGCCAAATAGCTCAGTAATCCCCAAAAACGCTTGATTAAGCCGAGAACATCACATAACACTTCGAAGTAAACAACGCTAATGGCTTAGCCTAATGTGCCACAATTCACCAGTTCACAACAAGCGATTTCTACCGATGGTTAAGCTATTTACGAGTGCATGTCAACAAAACGAGAAATTTCCAAATTTATGTCTTCAAATCTTTGCTGATGAGCCACTTGAGAGACACTTTCTGCTTCATTGTCCGTTTTCTTGGATTATATCTTCACGTTTTGAACTTTCTGAAAACGATTACCAATACGATAAGAAAATGAAATCTGGAAACTATCCTTACAGGACGCTGAAAAAAGACGATGGGAGACTTACCGTGATGTGTTTGACTGGCGTTTTCATACCGAGATGAGAGAAACGAAAGTGGAACAGAACAACGATGAGGCTGCAAAGTACATAATAACTGGTCCAAAGAAAGTCTTGACCGATTTAAAAGTTTTACTAAACAATTCATGAAGTACGAAGTTTCTTCGGAGAAAATTTGAATTTTTTTTTTACTGCATTCCAAGACTGGAGAAAAGCACTGTCACTCCCAATGGTGCATCAGCCGTTTTCGAACTCATTCCTAACTTCAGTACTTTCCCTTTGCAAGCTGGTGGCGCTTTCCTCTTGATTAGTGGAATCTGTCAACAAAAACCGTGGTGAGCTAGGCGTTTAGGAGTGTTTTGAAGAAATACATGAGTAGGTTTGACCGCGCATGCCGAGCTCCTCAATGTTTTCTCTTCTCAGAGTCGGCCATATTGGTACCAGATTTGTCTAAAATGGCAGCAGCAGTGATTTCATGGTGGAACATCGCGAGCTTTTGTACAAATTAGATGTGCATACTCTCATCTCTATCAATGAACAATAGAGTCAAATAGACAGGATATTGTTCAGGGTGGCAAAACCTTAGAAACTTTATCTTTTCATTTAATGGGCCGCTACACGCAATCTGGATGCTAAATAAAAGGGATAAAGGATAAAGCTCTCGGCGTTGATCAATCCCTGAGAGATGCGCCATGCATTCGACTTCAATTTCTAACTTCGTTTTGAGGTGATTGAATGCATATCTGGCCTTTACAATGACTCGCGGTGGCCTCCCGCTAAACCGAGTCAGGGCCGCTTATCCTCCCAGACAAGTCTGAGACCTGCCTGGTACCAATTTACCGACCCCGGAGGGATGGATGGCTTGGTGAGCCTTGAGCACGAGATCGAACCATTGACCTCATGTGCGACGCAGAGCACTTCTAATCACTGCGCCACATGCGCTCTCGGATGCTAAATACCACGCCAAAAATGGATATTGAGAAGATTTTTTCATAGAATTACACGATAAAAATTTTTGCTCAATGTAGTCAAGCGATTGCGAAAGAAATAGGGTTTTCTAACACTCCCGAGCTCATAAAGCAAATTGCAGAAAATTTTCATACCTTTTCATTACCACCAGAGATGCCTAAAACAGACTTATGGAAAGCTTGAAATGTTTTATCAGATTACACTTATTGATAGTTATATTCGCTGTATCATCTACATTCACTTTTGTATATTCTGTATAATACTCCTTCTAATGAGTTCCAACCATATCTAAGTGAATGATACGTTTGAGATCACGTTAATATAGCACTTACCCATCCAGAGTGAAACACAGCTCCCATAAGAAGGTGCCAGTAAAGAAAACAGCCCAATGATTTTCGAAAAACGGACGGATGTAATTAGCGATAACATGTAGGAAGATGAGGAGTGTGTTTTCGCTCAGCGTCTAAAGCCAATATGATAATAAGAAGAAATTCGTTCAAAATGCTCTCACTAAATTCCTTGTAATATCTAATCCTCTTCTAATGTAAATAATCGTTGTACCTGTTTAAAGAAGCGGATTTTCATTTTTCGTCTTCTTCGTATGGCGGCATTTATGCGGATACCATTGGGTTTATTAGACTTCACGCTCTTAAACCACAAATTTATGAAACTTGTCACATCAGATTTTTAAAACGCACTACATCAACACCAACTCTTTACCCAAACAAAAAATGCTGTGATATAATCCGCGAACACCATTACAAAGGTTTTTTAGCCTGCTAATTGCGAGGCCTCATGGTGCATTATTTCCGTTTTCCATCGTCCCCTCTTCCAGTTTTCGGATAAAGAACCTACTTTTTAATTACTTTTGAATTTTAGCAGTCAATCGATAGCTTGAAGTTCACGAAATTTTGGAATGTACTTTATAGTTGAAATGGTCTTTTCACTGTTCTGTAACAGCAAAAATAATATTGTGCTCACCATTTGAACATTTCACGCAGGAGAAAAGCTTTTCTCACAAAGTTCTGATGAACATTCGATAGCATAAATCTTGACAACTTCAAAAACGTTTTTTGAAAACGATTTCTTAGTGTGCTGTAACAGCCAAAAAGAAATTGAGTTTCGCAAATCTGGCGCTGCAAAAAGGCGTAGTGGTTTAGTGACAATGTTGCGGAATCATGCTGAAACATTGTCAAAGCTCAATGCTTTGGTGCTAATGTCGCGCTGCGCGAAATTTGACCTTCTTTCTTGCTCTTACAAGGCATCAAAAAGTTTTTTCTGAAGACCAAGCACAGTTTTGGATTTGAGGAGAGTTAAGCCATCGAATGATACTAAAAGTCTAGAGCAAAAGCTATGATTAGCGAGAAATGGTTTGGTTGAGAAAGAAAAAAAAAATTTCATTTTTGCTGTCACAACGCATTACTGAAGCCATTTTCAAAATAAAACATACCGCTAAAATATTTGAGATTTGTGGAAATGGATGACTGTATTAATTTCAGAAAAGTTAAACGGCTCATTTTTCTCGAAGAATCGAAAAAGGCGCGGATCACGAAACTGATCCAAATTTGCGAAATTCAATCTCTTATGGCTGTGGCAACGTGATAAAAAGTCTTTTCCAAAAATTGAATACATTACTGGATTTTCCAAGGTCTATACTATGAAAAAATTATTGAAAGCTTAGAGAAAAGCTTTACACAGCAATGAATGTTTGAATGAGGAGCTCAATTTTTTTGCTGCCATAGCGCAATGCTAAAGACATCTTTGAAATAAAGTACATTCAAATTTCCGCGATTCAAACCATCGCTACTAAATTTTTTAGAAACAGGCTATCAACACTCATTCTTTGAAAGCAACCAAAAAATGCGCCTTTCTCGAGGTAAGGAACTGAACAAACAACGGAAAAATGCAGGAGAGTTGACGAGTTCTAGAATGATTACGCGTTGCTCAAAACTCAAATCGGTTCAGGGATTGAAACTCCTCTTTTTGTCGAGTCAGTGCACCCCATACACTCTCGTACGAAGCAGTCCGTCTTAAAGCTACCAATTAGAGGCGTGACAGGTACACCGGAAAGAGGTGGTGCCACCTTCAGTTAATGAGCTCTTATCTGCCCATCAGCGGATATAGCGGTAAAAAACTGCAACTATCCAGTAATTACAGTTAGAGTTTAGCAAGGCAATTTTTTGTATCAAACAGTAACGCACCAAAGTATATAGGCCTTACAACCTCTGTTATGAAAAGGACCCTAGTTCTACACTATTAGATTGCGCAGAATTGAGAAGATTGGCCTAATCTCACATCATATCAGGTTGTGCTTATCACGATGAGCAAAACCATTCATTTTACTTCAACTATATGAGCTCACCCTCAGTAGTAAACATCGGTACCACCCATTGAAAAGTATCACAAACAAGTGGTGCGCAACATAGTGAATCAAAGGTTTTGCCTAACCGATGCCGCTATTGTCCGAAAATTTTACACAGCTTGAACCATTGTTTTTTCCTTTAGAGGGAATTCTGGAAAGATGTTGATATAGAATCATTAGCTAGGACTACGATTGGCTAAAGTAGCACGCTTACGCTTGCCTTGAAAAGTCGAGAAAGCGAACTGAGCTAAAGACGTATTTATCTCCAAAGACATATAAGCTGATACGCCAATAGAAAAAAAATTCGCAAAGTCCACCGCGCTGTTGCTAATTAGAAATCCGAGGTGACTGCACTCCAACACAGACCCAATATTTGCAGCTTCCAGAAAAGCAATTGAGAAAACCATCGAAATTTACCACTCGCATGTCTTCTATAGTCAAGCCGTCCTATTTTCACGTCAGGTAAAGAAAGGTGATCTGTCATTCTTATTGAGATCAGATAAATTTCCTCGCCTTTACAGAATTTAACAGCACCCAATGCTAAAAGATGCGACCTGAGTACTCGAAGAGCTTTATCTCTCGTGAGCACACTACCCGGTCTTTCATATGCTACATGTCAAATTCGGAGCTACTGCTCAATGGAAAAAAAGTTAGACCAGTTCGAAAGAAAGCAGAGCGTGCTGCTCGATGGTAGAACGCAAAACAGGAGCGTCCAAGGAAAGCGTAACCGTTGCCTCACTCTCCTGATCAAGCAAAAGGTTTCCAGGTGTCCCTTAATCTGAGCCTTTTTTTGTCATATCAGAGTTGAATGATTATTATATTAACCAGTTAGTTCACTACTAACCATGTGCTTAACTCTCAAAAAGATGAACGTGATGCAGTCGAAAAGAAACACCAGAGTCACAGTGCCTATATTAGTGTAGAACTCTACGAAGACTCCCATGATGTATCCGCACAATGTATCAGAACCCTTCCGTCTCCACTCTTTCGTATCGAAAACGAGGAAACAGCTATCGGCTGAAATAAGAGCGCTATGTGATAGAGAACAACACTCTAAAAGTCTGTGCAAACATTACAGTCTAACATGTTTTCATTCATGTCATGCACATTCCATGGCAACTAACGACTTAACGCAATCTATCTTGGGAGTTAATTTTATTTTGAATTTTATATATCTGTTTTTATTCCCAAGACTGACTGTCTATCAAGCTCGGCATGATTCAATACCTTATTTTCTTCTTTAAGCGAAACATGATTTTGCGCTGAATGGCAGTGGTCTTTGCAAATTCAGCCTGAATCGATATTCCTAAAATCTACGTGTCTGATAGAAATAATTTAATAATATTACCCTTTCAGATGGCCAGCTCTAAATGCTTCACTCATTTATTACTTTTCAGAGAGAAAAACCTGTATATTACGTCCAAATGGCTCCATGTTTTGAAATGACTGTGGTCCGTGTATTTTTTAGTGCTACAAATCTATGAACGACGAAAATATTTTCACACTTTGGACGAATATGAACCCTTTCAAAGTTCTCGTCTTTTAAGCCAGAGTGAGCAGCAACGAACGTGGCCGTTTCGTGATAAGTTGTCCGTTGCCGTTTAACACACATATATGAGGTAAAGTTTCACTTCAATGAAGTACTTTTCTCGTTAGTGCACTTTAATAAAAGCTTCACAGCGTTAGATCAAAATCCCGTTCAGAGCTTTCCAATCATTTGATTCCCAGAAAGTCACCACTTGATATCAGACTTGTTTGAAAGAATCGGAGCATTGATTTGAATAATGATCGGCTTCCACAAACCAGTGTAACGTTTAAACCAGTATGTGTATTTGGTCGCCTTACTGATTCAAATCGAAGGTGAGTGGACTTTACCACATTGAGTCCAATAAAGTAGAAGTTCGCTAGAATGAAGAACATCCTTCAACTACGCCCTTGCATGTAGGACGGATGCTAATCTATTGCCATTATCGAATATGATATGAATCTTTGGTGGCAAAGCATGCTGGCCATCTGTTAACTGACACATAGCGCAGCGCAATCTTATGTACAACTTAATATGTGACCGGCTAATAGAGCATATATTGTTGCCTAAAATGCAAATCATATAGTTTTGCGAATGTTTACAGCCGCCTTCCGAAAATGGTTATGTTACGTTTCGCTCGTGGCCAAATTTCAACTTACGCACAATTAGACGGTATCTCCAATCAGAGCCTTTTGTTAGTCAATAGCCCCCTATGAAGTAGATCATATAGGTGGGGGCTAACTGAACAGCCGTGCTGTAGGAAACGACACTACCGAAAGAAAATACTTTACGAGAATGATGCCCCAGTTCATCAGGGTGATTCGATACGACAACAGAAATTCGCGTTGTCAGAACGATCACCTGGCGAATTACCAACTCGGATACACACCACTCTAAAAGAGAAAAAGGCTAAGGGGGTTGCAAAATATATTTCCTCTAATTCATCTTGGTGTTAGCTCAATAATACAGAAAATTATTGGTTTTTTTAAGCATTTATAATGAATATCGCATATGGAGACTGCATGTAAAAAGTGTCAAGACTCACTCCAAAAATTCGGTACTACATGGAAGAAACCGATCATCCAGCAGATGATAATGGCGCACGAGGTATTTCTTTTTGATCGTACAAACGAAGCTCGTAGAGGCATCGCGGTGACGACAGCTCTGTTCAAAGCGATGGCGAGATGGGAGTAGACGCACACATTCCACAGCAACATACTCACCGAACCGAAGAATTTGCCTATCGGCCCAGTAGCTATTTCGCTTCCGCTGCAAGTGATGAGATCTCTTTTTCTACTTGAACACTGAAAGTTTTTATAGAACTATCACCATGTTTAGACTTTTAACCACGCTTCTGTTTGTTCTTGTTCTCGTGAATTAGGTGCCTTACAAAATTGTCAGTGAAGAGAAAAATGAGAAAAAAACAAAAAATGAGGTTTTTGCAAGTGATGAATTTGGGTGGGATAGGGGAAAAGTGCCGACTTAACCTTGCCTAAATGTTCAGAAAATAAGAAATTAATGCAGCCACTACAAATCTTGTAAAAAACAATTTACAGTATGATTGACTACAACTATTTGCGCTAAATTGTCAACAAACCCAAGCTTTAAAGCCTTACAGTAATGTCACCGGTGTATTCCAGAAGACGAATACAAATAGACTGCCAATATTGGCGACGGTGTGAGAGAAACACAGGAAGCCAAACAAATTCTGTAATGCCGGATTGTATCGCAGTGCTAACAAAGCAGTGCCATTTGAAACCAATCCAAACACTCCTACCTGAAAGTCACACATTTTCTCTAGCTCCTCGGAAAGGGTAAGCTATGAAATTCAATTTCTGATTTAAACATTGAATAGGCAGCCAGATTGCAATCAAAACTCAGTATTTTCAAAATAGAACTTCAATAATTAATAACGTAAGCCCATCACTGTAAATAAACAACACGTTCAAAATTTTGAATATATTGAATATATAACATAATATGCACAAGAGGTCAGTGGTTCGATCTCGCGCTCATGGCTCACCAAGCCATCCATCCCTCCGGGGTCGGTAAATTGGTACCAGACAGGTCTCAGACTTGTCTGGGAGGATAAGCAGCACTGACTCGGTTCAGCGGGAGGCCTCCGCAAGTCAACGTAAAGGCCAGATATGCATTCAGTCACCTCAAACGAAGTTAAAAATTGAAGTCGAATGCATGGCGCATCCCTCAGGGATTAATCAACGCCGAGAGCTTTATCCTTTTATCCTTTTTATAACATAATAAATGAAAAGTGCTACTACATTGATTTTGACGATTTTTTTTTCTTTAGTACTGGAAAGTTGATAAAAATATCAACAGAGGTCCATGCAATGCGGTACATGCTACATGTAATCCACAGATCGTAATGAAAGCTTCAGAAGCGATGTACAGGTTCAACACTAGAGACTCGACTCTTGGGCTTCCCAAGATGTATGATACTTTTATAACTTACAGACGGCACTGCCCAGAACTCACCATTGCCATGATCACCGAAACCAGAACGTTCTCTGTATGAACATGAAGGAGAGTGGGCGAGAGGCTTGTCATCTAGAAAACGTGCCTTATTTCCTCGAAAAAAAAGCTTCTGTTAGTCATAGTCATTTTATGGGAAATGATTATGAGAAAGCCTTATAAGACCTGCTACTTTGTTTTGGTACCAGTCGTTTGATATAATCATTATATGATGCTAAAATTCACGTTACAGGTATTGTTCTGACAGTAAATTTCGCGCTGCACAGCATCTGTAGGTAACTCATTCCTATAAACAGCATGAAAGATTCTGATGCTTCTAATGCCCTTGATGGTAGCAAAGTCTATTGAAAAGATTTGGCACGTCATCTCACATTTGGTCTATTGAGTCATTCCATAACTGATTCGAAAGCGGTAGATGCTTATCTGGCATTGCAACATTTCTCAGCTATTTTCATTCACTTTGGCGTTTAGGAGAATGCGCTCGCCTTGACTATGGAAAAAATGATAACTAATGATCCAGATTTTCGAAATTTGTAGAAAGAGTGTTAGTAGAATACGACTTTCGATAGTAATATTGGTTAGCGCATGCTCGGCAAAGAGTGAAGAGCATGTTCCATTCCACCAGTAGCTCAAAAATTTGTATATCACTCTATATTACCGGACATGCATTTGTAAATTATACCACTGCTAAAAGCTGCTGAATATAAAAAGGAAATTCTTGATAGTTACATGGCCGCAAAATTGCTCGTACAGCACTACTGCATGGATGTGTTGGAAATGTGAAGGAGCCTATGAAAAATTATTTTGCAAGGAACAAAGATGGTACAGATTCATTACATTTTGACACGCTTTTCGAGAAGACAAGAAGAAAATTCATAGCGCAAACTTTTACAATAGGCTTCGAGATCGCAAAGAAAATGACCAAAGGTGGCAGCTTACGAGCTCTACCATGCAGAAACTTTTCGGAAATTTTCACTCCTTCAGGGTGACCATTTCTTGATCAACCTTCGTAGTTTTAATACACTATAACGAAGAATTCAAGCATATAGTCGCCATATGATGAGTTTCAGAAGAACAGCTATCATTATCCTCTCAACAACAACACAACAAGTGCTTCTTTTTCGTCTAGCTTGCTTTACTTGAAAATCAAAATTGCCTTAAGGAAAGATGACGAAATCACACACAAATTGACACATATACACATAGACATATACTCACACATACATGCGTACACATATACATATACGTACAGGATAGAGACATAAACACACTCATACACACGTGCATACATACGTACACACACACACACACACACACACACACATACACACACACAAAAAAAATTAGAAGCATTATTGTATGGATCCCCTTAACCTTTTGATTTATGCAACAATCGTAAATGCTGGGTACGCTTCTTTGAGCTATTACATTATGGTACTATTACACTCTAACTGAAAAGGAGGAAAGAAAGACAAAACAAGAACCTCAGTTGATGTCTTGAGAACAGGTCGTCTTCTGAAATGAAGAGCGCGGTTAGAAAGCACACAGGAGGTTCTGATTCTCGCTCATATTTCAGAATTTTTGTGATTGTATTCCAAATCGTATCCTGAAATGAAAAAGAACTGACAATAAACAAGAGTTAAAAATTTGTTCCTAATTCATGCAGTCAAAACAACTTCTGCAAGAATATTTTGAAGTGAGTCTACGTTGTAAGTATTATTCGTGCAAATATAGCTTCACTTGCTTAGCGTCGTTCTCTATAGAATACATTTCCTTTTGGAAAGGATTGGCTGCAGAAATTCTGTATTCAAGTTTCTTTCATTTTCTTTCTACTTGATTGGTAAAATCCCCTCGTATATTCTAAGAGATGGCAAGAACAAAATCCACTCCTAAAACGAAACTTTTGACAAACAAAGCTAATATAGTGAGAACTTTTTGATTGCTGTATTGAATGAACTTTAGAGCCTAAGGGACGGCTATGGAAATCGATGGGCGCAAAGCGAAATGCGCAGCGGTGCGCGATTTTCGTTGTATGATAAGGGTTTTTCTCTCCGTTATGTAAAAACTTTTGGTAATCATTTCATTGTGATGCGACATGATTTTTTCTGCTCACTTATATGCTTTCGGTTTAGATAAATGTGCCTTGTATAAAGAAAAGAGTTGGTTCAATATCATGCTGAATTTGGCAATCAATCAGTTGTATTCAGTTGTACAAATGCTCTAAACAAATCTCTAGTTTGATCTGCATTAGCTTTATACAAGATCCAAGTTTTATTGCAGTGAACAAAAATTGGAAAACAGTCTGTATTTTATCAAATACGGTGAAGATGCAGTATGCGATACAAATTCGTCAATAACTCTCACTATTACTAAGTTTATAACGGCCATTCGTTCAAATCCTATTATTTAGAGTTGACGGACGTTGAGAAAAAATCGAAAACTCATGGGTAGTAGAAAGATAGTGGGCGTGGAGGGACAATCGTGTTTGAGTAAAACATTTGGAACATGACCGGACATCTATTGTGCAGACTACTGGCCAGAAATATGTGTCTTCAAGAAAGTAATTTGTGCTATCCCCTTCACAGCAACTATATATAAGAAAACTTGTTTTTCGCTCTTTAAAGAGGTTTTAGAGATTACTTGATATGCTTATATGTCGAGATTTTGAACGGTGTATTCTATATTTTAGAAGTTTTCATAATTATGTTGCTACGGTAAGCATAAAAGCTTGCATCACACTTGAGCTTTTTTTTCTGAGCAAATGATTTCCATATAAAATCAGTAGTTATTCGATAGCGTAAATTTCGACAAATTTACTAGTTCTTTGATTTCGAAAAAAATTTTTTGTTGCGCTGTAACACTGCAATTAAGATTGCAAGTCAAATGCGGTGCGTATACTTTTCATCGGTATGTGGGAGGATTTCTCAACATTGGCAACGACTCATCGCCTCTCAATGAACAGACAATAATAAATATCGAGAATTTCAATGGAGCGCTTGCCTTTTGGAAATAACTCAAGCATCTCCTGCTGGACACAGCTTTTCAATCACGCTCCCAACAAGAGCTGAGTAGCATAAATTTCTTCGATTTCAATAATATGGTTCCTTGTGGAAAAGGCAATGCAATGTCACAATCATTTAACAGTTTACAGAAACCATCAGAAATAAAGCACAGCTTTCAAATTATCGAGTTTCAAGCTATTGAATTATTAATAAAATGTCAAGAAAGAATAACATATGAATCCTTATAAATATGAGTGCGAATAAAGGATAAGTATTAGGTATTCTCCGCAATGATGAACGCGTTCTTTCCACACTTTCGACATCTACATAATACAACTATTTCCACTTAGACCTTTATCAGAAGTGTTCTCTTGTAGATGTGCTTTCAAGCACCCCTCTCGCAAGGTAGGCAATAAAAATGCATAATATTGTTGAGAGTTTGTATTTTTTTACAATTAGTCGCATACCGCTGAAAGAAAAAGATTTTCAAGACATGGAGTCTGTCCATATATCAAAAACTTTTACAAAAGGTTCATGCGTGATATTGCATCCTTTATGTAACGACATGGTATCTCTGAGTATAAACTTTACCTGTGAGTACCAATAATCCACTTATGATGCCCAAGTGGAGGGCTAACATTTTAGGCATGAAATGTAATCTTCTTTTCACTCTTATGGCGTTCTATAATATCCTTTCAGAAAACAATTACATCGTTAAAATCCTCGATATTTGTGCTATCCAATGCCTTTGAAGCTTTAGCGAAGGGCCATATCGAAGCACCAGCCGAACAAATAAAGCAAATAAGTGTGAAACATAGTGTTTAGCTTCGTTGCTGCTAGTAATAAAAGAATTTGTTCTTGAAATTGAGTACATTGCTGAAATCTGAAAAATTTAAGCTCCGAATGATCAAAAATTGTCTGATAGAAAACTTTTATTCAGCTAGAAAGGCCTTCAAACATTCGTGTACCAATGCTGTTACACGTGGTCCCTCAAAATTAATAGGCCACCTCGAAGGTAGACAAATAGCGTCGCGCGTAGTTCAACTGTCGCGCCAAGGGTCAAGATATGGACAGGCTACGGGAATGCAACAGTACATGTTATATGTTTTTAAAACTTTCTAAATTAGTTTTTTAATAACCTTGTAATATCTGTTTTGAATGTTGAAAGATATCCTCCCTAGTCAAGCGATTTTGCATTCTCGAAGGAGTCTACTAGAACATAGAAACTCTTTTGGACATTCGAGAAATTGCAAGAAATGATTTCGCGAGTGCTTCATGTTGGAAGAGCATAGAGAATGTACTACGAGTTTCCTACAACATCGGTGAAAAGCAAAAGTAGTCATCAAGTAATACTCAGGAATAAAGTTATCTGGTTTTATGTTATGACCACATGCAATTACTCTTTTCATTTCCTTGTTTTAATAGCAGCAATCATGAAGAAGAAAAATCGAGAACATGGTCCTTGACTAATAAATTCCTTTTTTTAGTGCTTTTTTCTTAGCATCTAAATTAAACTTGTCAAAGACTCAGAGTACAATATATTGATTCTATAGCTTTTCTTCTCTTCATTGTTTTATTTGAAAATGAATGCTAGCTCTTCTTATGTCTTCTTGCGTATATTTTGATGGTAGTTCTGCTATAAATTATTACAACTTTTATTTTATACTCTTTTGCTTAGCATGACCGCACTGTAGTAAAAAATATATTTTTAGAAAATTTCTTAGGTTGGCAACTCTCTGATACTCGAAATAGTAATTTCCTGCAAATTTTCTTCTATGAATGAGAGTTAGGGCTCAAAGTAGTGAGAACAGCCAGGATCGGAATCGACATTTTAGTACTGAAGTTGAAAAACAATTGGTCCAATGCAGAAAATGAGGTCGTCGTTGCTTTAGCGACCATGCATGTAATCTTTAAGAGAGTAATCAAAATTTGAAACTTAATAGGCCATTCGAAATCTTCTTATGCTTAGTATTATGTGGTTATATCAAAACGTCACTTAAGCCGAAATATGCGAAAAACCTCAATAGATCCTTTCATTATTATTTGAGCCAACTTGTCATGTGATCTGGTAGGGGCTCTTGTACAGCCCGATACACTTGTTTCGTCTTTACATACTCGTCACCGGGCAGAACCCGTCGTCTTTCGATCTTTTTACTAATCTGTTCTCTCTGGAGCCCTACTCTCCCTACAGAAGTTATCGAAAGAGAACATTTTACATTCTATGTCAAGTGAAATTTTGGCCAACACAGAGTGTTGTACACTCGATTGCTCCTTGACTGATATTTTTATCATATTAAACCTTTATTCCGAATGCTTTCTTGAGACCATGCTCATTTTTCATTATATTTTAAAATTATTATTTGAGCCAAGACTCATTTGGTCTGTTATGGGCACTTGTACACCCCAATACACGTATTTCGGCCGTTCTCTTCAGTCGAGCGGGCCCTTCGGCTTGAGCTAATCCCTACACATAAAACAAGCGACGTCGTACAATTTACACGTGTCAACATGTGAAATAAGTCACTAGATCGGCAGTACTGTACACTCGACTGATAATGACTGGTATTTTGAAAATATTATACCGTTTACATCGACTGTTTATCGGGCTGTACATGTGCCCATAAGAGGCCACATATATTTTGGCTCAAGTATTAATTATCAGTTCTTCGAAATCTCTAGATGGTCTGTCGTAGGGGAAGCGAAATCCAAAACACGAACGAGTTGTTCAGTGGCAAGGAAGTGGGCTGTTAAATTTGTGTTAAACGGTTTATATTTCACTTTCCTTTCTAATATAGTCTGATAAAATGTTTTGAGCCAATCGTGAGGTCTGATATGGCCCCTCCAATGGTAGATGTACGTTTGAGCTTCCTCGCAAACTTCATTGTAGCTCGTGCCATTCGGTTCACCTCCACTATAGGTGCTATACCAGACCTCATGAAGGGCTTAGAAACACTTTCTTAGACTATAATGAATTTTTGTTTTGAGCGATCTAAAAAAATTGTATTGAAAGGCATTGATTCTATGCTCACGTAACAGTCGTACGCTATGCAATCGACAATGAATTATCTAGTGATCATTTCATTTCATGTGGAGTGGTACTTCTTCGGCTTCGATTTGTCATAATAGAAAGGGTGAACAGAATTGCGTGTGCTACCGATGAAGCTTGCGAGGAAGCCGAAACGTACTTTTAGCACCGCGACCACATGAAAGGCCTTAAGGACATTTCATCAGACTATGTTAAATTTTTGCTTCCAAAGAAGTCAACAGGAAGATTTCTTTTTTTATTCTGTATTCTTCACACATAGTAAGTCAGTGATCTCCTTCACAAGTAATCGTGAGGCGAACAAAAATTAATGTGGGGCGTGCTACACAGTATCAATTTCAAGAATAGTCAGGATGTTGCCGAGCCTTCGTCATCGGTAAATATCGATTAGATAGCATGGAAATTTTCATCTATCAGTAATATTTCTTTGAGGCCAATCCTGGCACGTTTATTCGCTCCCGTCGCGTAAGCATCGAAGATGTTAGTAACGCCCTGCAATACACACACTAACGCTGGTCAAACCACATGACATGAGCTAACCATGATGATATAGCTCCAACAAAATTGCTGTCAGATTTGCCCAGGGTAATAAGCAGGCTGATATCATACGTTGACTATTCAACTTCAGTTATTTCTCGGCTCAAGAACAATAATCCAATTTGTCCGGTCCTATACATTCTCATAAAAACATAAATTGACATCTACTGATAATCTAGTGTTAGCTGATACATCAACATGCAAGGATAGACATATCATCAGTTGTATAGGCAGACTAACGGATTCAGTAATGTGGTTTCTAAACTTATTTTTACTCAGGTGCTCAAATTTATACCAACATATCTACCTAATGTAATAACGAGCGTCAAATAGTTTTCAGAGGACTTCGTTCAAATGCCCATTATATGGTGCACAGATTTCCCATCGTGGTAAAAGTATTGCTCCTCTTCAGTGCTGCATAAGAGAGTGCTGGGAAAACTGCTCAATAGGAAAGCTTAACATGGAATTTGCAACTCGCTTTTGATCCGCGGCTTCTTCAATAAGCTCGAATGAGGTTCACGACTCACCTTTCTTCTATTCAATAAATTTTCACGCTCTTCTCTGCATAATTGTACGTTCAGAGGTGGTCGCCGTAATCAGGAAATCATTTAAATCGATTTGCTTACCCTTGCCCTTACACTATCGACTATTCATGTACTAAATAATTGCCCTCTATATAGTTTTTCTACGCTTTGCTCACTTCACTGAGTATCGTCTCTGCTTTATTAATATTTCATGAAAAGATGGCGATGTCATTTGCGAGACGAAGGTCTGATTGAAATTTTCCGTCCAAATGTATGCGCCCCACAGTCCATTAGTTTGTCAGATCTTTAGTCCTCTTAGTCTTTCGAGGAGTGCTGGGGCTGGGGAGGAGATTAGAGGAAAGTGTGCTGGGGTGTGCACATTCTGTGAAGACCGACCGTTCAAGTGCCCAAGTTAGTTCTCATAGTCAAACTGGCGAAAGCCTGGTTTGAGCTGATAAAAAATACATAAGAGACGGTTAGAATTCTCATTTAGACAAATAAGCCCCTCTCAAGCCTTTTCCTTTAGAAAAGGCTGGCGAACTACCCATGAGTACCGATTTCTCAAGTTCAGAGCTCAGCAAGATATATGTTGGCTAGAGATGCCTGAAACAGTGAATAAACGAGCATCATTCTCTTGACCCCAGAAGAGCCACCGGTACGGCGGTGTCGTCTGGGATGAGTACGGAAGGGCTGTTAAAATCTCAGAGCCAAACTAGGTCACCGAATTCTAAGCGAATTAGAGAAACGATTTATACCTTTAATACACGAACAGAGTGCAAGTGTTCTGTGAATGATTTGTTCGTGTCAGCAAGAGGGATAAGGCACGACGTCATTGACGTGGCTAAAGCGAGAAAAGGCCACTCATTTTGTTCTGTATATGACATCAGAGAAAATCTGCTTTTAGAATCATGCGACGGTAGAGGATTCGGCAGCGTTCACGCTCTCATCGAAACGTATTTTGCCATAAACATTATTATTTGAATTTATTTCAGTCATTCGGATAACTAACTACCAAGATCGGATAGATGCCGTTGAAGTAATGTGGATCAATGCCGGCTTTGTTTCTTTTTTGTTGCCTACTCACCATTTTAAGCTATGCTGAAAGCGCAGTCAAAATGTTTGTGAGGACTTGGTACGTTCTCCAAAGAAGTCCACCCATTCTTCAAGGCAATCAAGGAATATTTCAGTGCCAAAATTGGATATAGTGAAACGCCTGAAGAACGTCGCATTGAAACCAGTGGATAGAATGTAAATAGCAGGATGAGAGGCCATCTAAGATGAGTATAATGGTCAAAATGATTCATGGTATCATACAATTCCTAAAGCTTTACTCTCAGTGGTGGGCGTAGGAGTCTCCCAGTGGAAAGTGCATAACATTATAGACCACATCTTAGTGAGTCAAAAGTTTCCTGATCGATGTCGCTGTTGATGTCGCTTATAAAATAGCTTAACGTTAGAGCTATAAAAGCCGAGAGTCTTAGAGTTACCGTTTATCTTCAGAAACACCTGAGCTAACACGCTAACGTAGAATTGCACGTACTCAAGCGACAAACAGCTCAGGTGCGATTATGCAAACGCTGCGGAAAAAGTGATAAAAGTTCTTGGAAAGGGTAATAAAGCAGCAGTTTTGGTCCACATCGCAGAGTCCGAGAAAGGCATCTGCGGCATTAGTAGAGAGTTGTGGTTACAATTGATAGTGAAAGCTCCGCTATCCCAACGCTGTGTTAAGCATTAGTAACCACATGAGCGACTGGCTTGTGACTGGACTCTGAAATTTTATTTCTACACAGTGTGGAGAAATATTTTCAGGGTACCGACTATATCAGCTTATGAGTTTCACAAGTATGATAGGTCACTATCCACTCTACATAGATACAAGAACTCCATTTTTTCTTTTCTAGATTGCTAATGATTCAATATGAAAATTCTCTCAGAAAAGGTGATTTCATGCATAAAACGGACTCATAAACATCACACACACATACACGCACACAAACACGCACACACTCACACACAAATACACACCTATAGTTTATCGCCATTCTTGTGAGGAAACCCTTCAACCTTTTGATCCACATAACAGATGTAAGCAATGGTTATTGAACTGTTAAGCTTTTATACCCAGAATATTTCATTCGGAAGAAGAGGAATAGGCAAAACACAAACACTGAATGGTGTATCGAAGAACACATGTCGTCCTAATCGATGAGACAATTTAAAAAGCTCACATGAGGCTCCAAGCTCTCCTCGTATGTAAGCACCATTGTGATTACATTTCATATCGTATCATGTAATTAGAACGATTAAACAGTGGGAAGATAAAGTTTCCGTACCTCATTAAGGCAATCTAATGACTTCATCGGAAATATTTTGATACAAGTCTACACAGTGCAACATATACCTGCATTTAGTAGCTTAGCTTAGTTACCGTTGTTTTCAGTGGATTGAATTCGACTTCAAACAAGAGTCAGTTGCAAATGAGCAATTATGCTTTTCTCACCTTTCTTTCTACAGCTGATGAAATCCATTTATGCATTTTTAATTATGGTAGAAGACGAAATTCAGTCGCCAAAAGAAATTTCTGGAGAATAAAGCTAGTATAA
Organism: Parelaphostrongylus tenuis; assembly: GCA_019055375.1. Classification (NCBI taxonomy): domain Eukaryota; kingdom Metazoa; phylum Nematoda; class Chromadorea; order Rhabditida; family Metastrongylidae; genus Parelaphostrongylus; species Parelaphostrongylus tenuis. Next base: position 25,819 of record JAHQIW010004657.1, read on the forward strand.
AGTGAGCACTTTCTGGTTGTATTCTTGAATACATTGTAAAGGCAATGAGTTTCACCAGGTCTAGGATCGTCATGACGCTCTTTGCGCGGCGATTTAACTACTGTGTTTGAAGGGGTAAGACAAAAACAAACGACAATTCATATAGGCATGATAAGAAACAAGATAAAGAAGACAACAAAAACGAATTCTACAGAAAGGAAAAAAATGACCTTATTTTGGCCACGGAGAAAAAATTTAGCGGTTTCTAAAAATTAACTTCGAGGGAAGCACTACAAAAAACCATTCAAAAACTCATACATCACATAATGCCCGGAGGTGGTTTTTCTCACCAATTGGAAAATATTTCTCGATGAATAAAGCATTTGCGAAGTAGAGAGTTATACAGATCTATATAACAAATATCTGCTGTCTTGAGCTGAGATGTAATTTAGCAAATTAATCAGACATGATGTGGAATTCAAACAGAATATGAAATCACAGGTATCACCTTTATCAAGTGTCGCCCTTCTGATCGTCGAGTGATTGTAAAGGGCACCACCAATACATCTTTTTTCTCTACCGCGTGCAATAGTAGCCCCGTGGAATCGTGCTACTCTAGAAACCGTTTGAGCACCACATCCTTTTTTAGGGTTTTTGCGGAGAATTTGAACCATCGAGTCGGGTCTTGCTGTGGAGCGTGTGACTCTCATGGCAGACGGTTCTCGTCCATGAAATCATGACACTAATCAAGAGCATAGTTTTGTAAGATTTTTTCGTGAATTAAACTTTCCGCAATTGCTGTTTGAATCGGTTAACAATCGCTTTCGCCTGGATGATGCTTAGTGTTTAGAGACGATGGCGAAAGTAAAAGATGAGGTAGTATTCAACCTTCTATTTTTCGCTCACCTACTGTTCCATTCTAATGATCGCAAGACGTTTATGTAGTAATATTGTCATAAAAATAGTAATAATCCGGTTACGGAATCTTTATATAGCTCGCGGAGAATCTTTATGTACTATTAAAGACTGCGAGGCTGTTAACGCAACTACGGCTTATTCTGTTTCAACTGAATCGAAGACTTTCTCCAAGTTGATGAAAGTAAAACAGAGTGCTCTTCTGGGTTCTTGTGAAACCCTAATGATTCGTGTTGTCGTGGGGTTGCTATCTATAGTACTAAGTCATTTCGCAAATGTATGGGTGTCTTTGTCTCGTATGTCATTGCTATCTAGGACGACATGAGTAAAGAGTTTTTTATAGATGACGGACGGCAAGCGAAGTAGGTCATAAATGCGACATTGTAAAGGTTTTTTTTTTCAACTATCGCACGTCCGCTGGGTTTTTCCCACTAACTAAGAACTTTGTATTCTAGCAGGTAACAGGTGAAGAGCCGATGCAAGGTGTTGATGAGAACTGCGGTAAGGTACAGGTGCCTGGTCTTATCCTGTCTGAAGAAGGTGTTAATCTTTTTTTCCACCGAAAAAAATAGCGGATTGGATTTTCAAAGGAAGAAGCGATCGAAACGATGAATCCATTTTCCTTTATTCGCGTGGGCAGTAAGAGAACATGGTTATAGAAGAAGTCCGAGTAGTGATAGAGAATAGTTTTTTCCCATTGCCCTCCTGGAAGCCTCAACTGTTCCGGCAGGGCGTTAGAGGGCAATAACTCCGATCTTGCAACTAACAAAGCTTTGGTGAGCCTTGCAGATGGGCAATTGTTAAAAGTTATATTCCCTTCAATTTTCGAAGTAGCTGCGGCTCAATCATAAACTTCCCATTGCACTTTCAATAAAACTCGAAAGTCTGAATCTTTGGCTACTGCGTTAGGTGGTCACTTTTCGAAAAGACATCTCCATAACGCTGTAGCATTGAAATAAAATTATCTTTTATATCTACCGCGCACTTTTACTGATAGTTCGCATAGCGCACGAGAATTATATGAACTTGTAGAGGAAGTTTCGTACTAGCAGAGTAATACATTTTACTTATTGGAAAAGTCTTGTAGTGTAAGTGTCATACACTTTGCTTACTTGGACACTTAGATACCTGGGCTCTCCGTCTCCACAAACTGTGCGAACTCCAGCACATTTTCTATTCGGTTCTTCTTTCGCGATAGTCGTCCATGGTGGTAGTTTGATTCGAGCATGGCAAGTTTCATACCGTGTGATCACTTAAGACCACTCACAAATTTCAATATACCCGATAGCTACTTTTTTTGTACTCTATGGGCACTTACACAGTCCAGTACAACGTGTTTCGGTTGTGGGAGCCTTGCCAGTTGGGCACTTCACGAGTTACTAAGCTTAACACAGCGTCGGGATAGCTGAAGCTTCCACTATTAATTGTTACCTTATAATTCGGAGAAAAGGTTTTGTTTTGAGAGAACTGCGGTGTGTGAAACGTAAATGTTTTCTCCCTACTACAGCATTACAAGAAAGCTCTCCAAGAACAGCTCGTAGCGCAATAGCTAAAGATTTGAGCTTCGAATGATTACTAAGGTGCATGGAAAGCTCTTGATGGTACCACAGCAACTTCTAAAATTGATGGAATCACAACTCTCTACTAATGCCGCAGATGCCTTTCTCGGACTCTGCGATGTGGACCAAAACTGCTGCTTTACCCTTTCCAAGAACTTTTATCACTTTTCCGCAGCGTTTGCATAATCGCACCTGAGCTGTTTGTCGCTTGAGGTACGTGCAATTCTACGTTAGCGTGTTAGCTCAGGTGTTTCTGAAGATAAACGGTAACTCTAAGACTCTCGGCTTTTATAGCTCTAACGTTAAGCTATTTTATAAGCGACATCAACAGCGACATCGATCAGGAAAACTTTTGACTCACTAAGATGTGGTCTATAATGTTATGCACTTTCCACTGGGAGACTCCTACGCCCACCACTGAGAGTAAAGCTTTAGGAATTGTATGATACCATGAATCATTTTGACCATTATACTCATCTTAGATGGCCTCTCATCCTGCTATTTACATTCTATCCAACTGGTTTCAATGCGACGTTCTTCAGGCGTTTCACTATATCCAATTTTGGCACTGAAATATTCCTTGATTGCCTTGAAGAATGGGTGGACTTCTTTGGAGAACGTACCAAGGTCCTCACAAAACATTTTGACTGCGCTTTCAGCATAGCTTAAAATGGTGAGTAGGCAACAAAAAAGAACAAAGCCGGCATTGATCCACATTACTTCAACGGCATCTATCCGATCTTGGTAGTTAGTTATCCGAATGACTGAAATAAAATTCAAATAATAATGTTTATGGCAAAATACGTTTCGATGAGAGCGTGAACGCTGCCGAATCCTCTACCGTCGCATGATTCTAAAAGCAGATTTTCTCTGATGTCATATACAGAACAAAATGAGTGGCCTTTTCTCGCTTTAGCCACGTCAATGACGTCGTGCCTTATCCCTCTTGCTGACACGAACAAATCATTCACAGAACACTTGCACTCTGTTCGTGTATTAAAGGTATAAATCGTTTCTCTAATTCGCTTAGAATTCGGTGACCTAGTTTGGCTCTGAGATTTTAACAGCCCTTCCGTACTCATCCCAGACGACACCGCCGTACCGGTGGCTCTTCTGGGGTCAAGAGAATGATGCTCGTTTATTCACTGTTTCAGGCATCTCTAGCCAACATATATCTTGCTGAGCTCTGAACTTGAGAAATCGGTACTCATGGGTAGTTCGCCAGCCTTTTCTAAGGAAAAGGCTTGAGAGGGGCTTATTTGTCTAAATGAGAATTCTAACCGTCTCTTATGTATTTTTTATCAGCTCAAACCAGGCTTTCGCCAGTTTGACTATGAGAACTAACTTGGGCACTTGAACGGTCGGTCTTCACAGAATGTGCACACCCCAGCACACTTTCCTCTAATCTCCTCCCCAGCCCCAGCACTCCTCGAAAGACTAAGAGGACTAAAGATCTGACAAACTAATGGACTGTGGGGCGCATACATTTGGACGGAAAATTTCAATCAGACCTTCGTCTCGCAAATGACATCGCCATCTTTTCATGAAATATTAATAAAGCAGAGACGATACTCAGTGAAGTGAGCAAAGCGTAGAAAAACTATATAGAGGGCAATTATTTAGTACATGAATAGTCGATAGTGTAAGGGCAAGGGTAAGCAAATCGATTTAAATGATTTCCTGATTACGGCGACCACCTCTTACGTGAACGTACAATTATGCAGAGAAGAGCGTGAAAATTTATTGAATAGAAGAAAGGTGAGTCGTGAACCTCATTCGAGCTTATTGAAGAAGCCGCGGATCAAAAGCGAGTTGCAAATTCCATGTTAAGCTTTCCTATTGAGCAGTTTTCCCAGCACTCTCTTATGCAGCACTGAAGAGGAGCAATACTTTTACCACGATGGGAAATCTGTGCACCATCTAATGGGCATTTGAACGAAGTCCTCTGAAAACTACTTGACGTTCGTTATTTGACGGTTCACACAGCTCACATTTTCAAGAAGTAAATAATTTTTTTGAAGACATAGTAGCTCAAACAATAATTATCGGATATGTTAAAATTCGAGCGTGGGTCTCAAGAAAACACTTAAAACGAACGGTATAATATTTCAAAAGTACCAGCTAAGAGCACACCGGGGCACAACACTGCCGACTTAGTGATTTATTTCACCTGACGACACGTGTAACTCGTACGTCGTTGCCTACACATTATAGAAGAAAAAAGGACTCCTGAGAGAACTGATTAAACACGAAGGGCCTGCCCGACTGATGAGGCTGCAAGACCGAAACACGTGTACGGGCTGTACAAGAGTAACAGACCACTTGACATTTTACGCTCAAATATAATTATTTTGCTTTGTAGATGATTACGAAATAAAGCAAGAACATAGATTTCATAATGCTCCTTGTTCCAATTTATCAGGCTTTCTTCATACCGTGACGAAGTCATATTGATTTACAACCAGAGGGACTACATGAAAACGTCTACTCTTTTCTTACGAGACTACCTGAAGTTAACATCTCCATCAAACGGTCTGAAAGAACATATCGTAGTAGGTGTGCAGTTCTTGAGGCCAAAATTCTAACGGAATTTTACGCACAGTAAAATTAGTGCTTCAGGATACACTATAGAACATAGGACAGCATGAAAAGTGTTTTATTCGAGACAAAGAGACTGCACCAAAACACAATTATAAGTTAAGCACAATCTGGCTTTTAAAAGAGGGGCTCCAGTATTGCGGTAAATCAGTGGGCCATCATAGAGACCATTGAATACTGTAAAAACAACAAAAATAAGGCAACAGAAAATGTTTTGAAACATAATTTGAACGTAAATAAAGAAACAAAACAATACGTGTTCTTGGAAACAACAATGAGAACACAGAACACAAGTTACAAAAGCAACTTAGAAGTTTTGCTTTGTGTTTGTTCGTCATGTGCTCTTGGGACCAAGAAAACCAATCTTCACCTTATGACAATACGAATCGGCATGTAGTTCAAGGAGTTGCTGCAAAAAGACCAAATAAGTGAGCCACAAAGAAGTGCTCATAAATTAATCGACGATTCTACAGATATTGTGCAACCTTCTTATATGGTGATTTTGTGCTTGTTCATATGCTAAAGGAATCAATCTAAAATATCGAGCGTTGTATATCTGTCCTCGAGCAAATTCACATGTACTAGTTGCCAAAGAACTTCCTTAACACCCGTGAAAAATATGATGATTTTGGTGATGAATGCCCGTGTCTGTGTGATGTTCTCGATATTGGTGTAGAATTCTGTTTGTCTTCCACAAAGTTTTATTAACAATATCGCGAAAAACAACATATGATATATATAAATTACATAGTAAGAAATACCATTGAAAACATACAATAATGATTCTACCATACATGACGTAACCTTAACAATTGACAGAGAAACAATTAGTTTGATCGATATTAGCTGACTGTCACAGTAGTGATGTGTCAACAAGCGTTATAAAACGCAGCAGAACGGGACCACGTGAAAAAACAAATGAAATCATGAGAAGTATTCTTCCTATTCAAAGTATCTGCAAACCAAGACCAGCCAACGGAGTCTGGGAAACTGCCATATTCGTCTCGGAAAGGTGGACCCGGGGCGCGGTATCCAGGTACGATTGATATGTGTATTATCATAGGAAGTCGTACCGAGCCATAATATGTTTGAGGATGATTATATGAGCCTGGTACCTAGCCATCGGGGGCGAGTCGCCCATGACACTTGTAGTTCCGCCTCCCTGTCACGTGTTTACAATTGATAAAGACTAGTGAATACTTCAAATGATCACTAACCTTGAGCCGAAAGTAGTAAGTAGAAGTATTTCATATGAGATGTAGGTAGAAATAGCGAACTTTATAATTTTCTGTTCTACGAGGCTGTAGGTAGGAATAGTGAACTTGATAATATTCTGATCTACGAGGCTATACGGCCTTAGACAACGCGGAACTAATGATAAGCAGAAAACATTGAAATTGAAAGGCGAAAGGATGGGAAAGAAAAGTAAACGACTTAGTGGTTACTGGCCTGAAATCTGCCCGTTCGCCTAGAGATGCTGGCTATTGCGTGAGTAGCATTTCCTGCGGGACTCCTTCGTGTTTTGTACCCCTTCGTCCTTTAGAGAGAGCGCGTCCTTTAGGTTTTGCTTAAAGAATGAGTTGTTCCATTCAGTAACTTACTAAGTAAAGTATGTATAAATATAAAAAATAAATAAAAGTATAAATAAAAGTAGTAATAAAGTAATAAAAAAGTAGCAACAAGGGTGCACGAGTTGCTACAGAAAGTTAAAATTTTATGTTGATTTTACACAAAATCGGTTATAGTGAATTCATGGGAATATTTCAGAATATTTTTATAAGAACGTTTCCACGACACCGGTACGTATAGTGTACAGTGCAGTTGAAGTGTGTCAGACATTGTCCTTTGAAAGCGAGTGCTGTTTCAGTAAGACATTGCGAAATTTCTCACTGCAAAGAAGACTAAAAAGAATGTTTAATGACGCGGAGGAGTCGAGGTCTCGCCACACTCAGCCTACAGTCGTGATGCTGCGCCGTGTGATGTCAAGTCTTTTCCGCTCCATGAAACATTTCCTGCGTGGACACGATTCGCGACATTTGATCAAGTTGTAGAGGCATGTCAGGAGTTTTTGATTCAAAGCCCAATGAATGACGATTTGAGCAGATCCGAAAGCTTCAGACCGTTGGCAGAAGAACGTGAATAATGATGGTCTTTTTTCTTTAAAGAATAATTAGTGATTGTCAGTCGAACTTATGTACAAACATTGAATTTTCAATGTATTTTGAAGAATTGTTTCGTCAATCTAATAATATAACAACGCTTATGCGAAGATTTGTTCTGGGTTAAATCTTACAAAAGAATATTCCTGAGTATTTCTCTTGCATGTCCTATTTACACTGTGCGGAATGTGCTCCACAATTAAGCAGCATGAAGCGAACGGTTTGAGGAGCTTGAAAGAGAAGCAAGATTGCAGGTGTGACAACAAGGAATATCACATTTTGTATTCCTAAACTCCAAGATCTTTCTGTTCAATGATGTCGCGTCGAAAACCTGGGCATACGCAAACAGGACAAGTCATTACTCGGAGTCATAAATTGCTGGATTGAAAGTTCTGGTATCCTGTATCGCGCTCAAGGGACAGATTAGAAATTTTGACTTACCTCAACGAGCAGTGGCGGTGTTTCAGCTATGTCCCCTCTTGTGATCCGGCTCTCAGTCTAGCATCTGACATTGTAAGTAGGTTTCCATACCTCCACGCCGTTTGATTCCATCGCATACTTCGTCCTGTTCTTCTTGCTTCATAAACTTTTGACCGAATTCATTCCCTCTAAACACATTCAGTACATTTACCAACGGAAAAGGGTGCAACAGCTGCGTAAGTCATTTCGTTCGTTTCGAGCAGTAATTCAAGCTAGGAACACCCCGTATAGTTGTATATACCGCAAAACGTTGTCGTTTCAGCAAATAGTTTGGTTTCCCAAGCTTGCAAAAAAGGCTCCGCAATTTCATGCCTCTCCGTTTCGTCAAACATTTCATGCGGATCTTCTTGTGTTCCCATGTTCATAAGTGAACTAATTTGATTATCGTTTAAGCTCATCTATACGTCACTAACCACCACAACCTAAAAGCACTGCCAATGCTCCTTCTAAATCTTCAAATTTTTGAGAGGACCACTAAGAGGTCATATGTCGAAATATTCCTGAGCATTCTTATGCTGTTTTATCTACATTAATTCTATCTCAACCATACTCATCTCTAATTTCCTGTGTAAGCTGAAAGTCGTGCGTTACAAGTCGAAAATGTGTTTTCGAACTACAGTTTTACAGTATCATCGAAGAAAATGTGCAGTAAGAGTTGGATTTCGCTTTTTTTTGAATTGCAGCCATCGCATTTCGAAGCAGGGATTTTCAGAACAACTGAGTGTTCTTTTCACCGAAACTGGGTTTATAGGACACCCTTCAGCAATAAATTATCCTTCGGTGCGATGAAATGACTTTAATGTAGTTTCATTGCATGATTACCAAAAAACCCTGTGTAATCCAAAGGACAAGCTATTTAGTTACAAAAGACTTCGCAAAACAAAGTTCACTATTGAAAATGTATTTTTCAAGGAATTTCAAGATATTGAATGGTTATCAGCAATATAGTGAAACAGCTCTGCTTAGTAGGAAAGACAAGGTAACACTAATGCACCCTCACAATAATGAACAATATGGATTTTTGAAGCGGTTGGGCGTTCTCTTCTTCAGAAATACGTTTATGGAAAATATCACTATATAAGCACCGATAATGGCTCTGTCAAGCTGAAAAAGCTGGCTAATAACTCCGAAGGCAAAGCATTATCTTCTTTACATTAGTGAGACATACTATGAAGGATCATCTCCGGCTACCAAGCTTAGCTTAATAATCGAGATTTCTGAAGCTATTGAATACTAACGAAGCATCGGTAAGATAAATAAATTCTATACAGCCGCCTGAAATATGTTCTTTTCAACGGGTAATGTCTCCTTGGAACTCAAATTTTACTATTTAAAGGGGGAGGGAAAGGGGGTGGGCGGACGAAGGCGCTACGATGAGAATTCTCTTGCACGGCGGGACGGCAATCGGTGATACACGGAGAACTTAGAGCGTTAGCAATCTCGGAATCGTTTATCAAGAAAAATACAGTGCTTTTTGATTCATGCCGAGGTTAGCAGAGGATAAGTTTTCAGAAAATTATGTTTCACACTTCTTGACTCAGGCTTAATAACCGGTTTAATCGGCAAATCAAAAATGACAATATTAGTTTAAGCTGAGAGAACGATTAAACAAAGTTATTTCTACAACACTGATGCAGAATATCCACCAAAAATTTTGATGGTGGAGGGAACAATTTTCGATTAAACATTGAAAAGGGCGCCTTTCGCGATGGTTTTGAAGTCGCTGAACGAGGCGAGAGATGCGATGACGAGCGCCGAGTGTGAAACTCAGTAATTCCGCTGTTATAGCGCAATAAAAAGATTTTATCAAAAAAAAGCGCACTTTCATTATTGTCGAGGTTTAGGCTATCGCATTACTGTCAAAACTAGGGGAAAAAAAGAGTGGAATTCTTGTCCGCAAAGGGCCGATAATGGGCTGCGATAGAGGACTAATTAGCGGATAAAGGATTATTTAGCTAATTTTGTCATAAATCACAACGATGCTCCATACGTTCCGCTGAAAAACTGCAAAAAACATTGGTCTGGTAAATTGAATCAGGAACTTTATAGGTTACTTATTAAGCAGAAAAATCTAAGAACTACGTCAGAAGTTTATGACTTGTGGCGGAACAAAAGCATTTTGTGAATGTATTTTTATGGGGATTCAGATTGCGATACAGCGGTGACTATCTCTTTAGGATTCGCCACCTGCAGTAGTGCTAAGGCCGACTTTGATTGACAAGTGAAAAATAAAACAGTGCCTTGCGAATTCGCAATTATTGCTTACTCTAATTTTTACATAAAGTTCACATCTGTGCTGACAGCACTGTTTATCGAGTAAGAGAGAAATTGAAAATTATCTGATAAAATAATACCTGCGTCCGCTATAGCCCCAGCAGCTAAGGGAGTCGTGTCCTCATAAAAGATCTAGGAACTACTTGCTTCCTCAGATCTCATTATTTAATTAGAAGAAAACCAAAATAGATTATATTGATGGAACCATGGCATTTTTGCTATGGTAGATTTGAGTAGGTCATAATAATCTGGCCATGATCAAAGACTTTACAGCCAAATCTAAATTAGTTGGATTACGATATTCAGCTATTTCCTTTCGACTTCACAAACTATCAAACAACGCTGAAATTACAAAGCATCGTAAAATGTACTCACATCGATAAAGGGTGGGCCCATTGTGCTTCCTGTTATACTACATCCTCAGAGGTCGCTTTCCGGCTCTAGAGTCTTGGCCCAAGTAAGCGTGACTGTAGAAAACGACTTTGAAATTACAAAACATAAGAATATGCACTCACATAGATAAAGGAAAGGTATGATATGCTTGCTGTCATATGGCATCCTTAGGAACCGCTGACCGGCCCGCGAATCTCAACCAAGCACGTACCACTGTCAAGGCGCGCTTTTCCGACTGACCCAATGGAATTTGTGCAATTTTTTGCAGGCTTCCTATGACAGCTAAACTCGTCCCACGTTTTATCTCAAAAGCGATCACTGCTTTCCACGACGCCAATTTTTCGGTACTGTAACATTTTCCATTCGAACGGAAGGATTTCAGCGATTAGCATTTGAACCCTTAAGGGATGACGAGCAGCAGATGATGTAAACGATTGTTTGAAGGCCTTTCTAGTTGGAAAAAAGTTTTCTCTTAAAAATGCGGTAAATATTAAGAAGCTTAGATCTCTGTAACCTCAATGATTTGCTTAATTTTTCTAAAAGACTTATTATTACGCTGGGGTAATCAAAATGAAATTACGTTTGACACTCAGTTTGCTCCACTTGCTCTGCTTTGGCTTCAATATGGCTCGTCAGCAAAGTTCTACTCGTTATTCGAAAGCTAAAAATCTCAAGGAATTTGACAAGTATTTGGTTTTTTTTTGAAGATTAACCTAGAGCATCATGAGTGCGAAACAGATTGCATTTATAACTCAAAATGTACTCCGCAGCTTGGGACGTCATAACTGCTATAATGATAGCTATAGGTAAAATTAATGACAACTATAGATAATGCAAATGAGCGCATGTAGCGCAGTGGCTAGAGAAGCTCTGCGTTGCACACGATTTCTAAGGTTCAATCTCGCGCTCATATCTCATCAAGGCATCCACCCCTCTGGGGTCGGTAAGTTTTTTATCAGACGAGTCTCAGACTTGTTTGGGAGGACAAACGGCTTAATTCGGTTTAGCGGGACGACAGAGCGAGTCATTGTCAAAGGCCAGATATGCATTCTATCACCTCAAACGACGTTAAAATCAAAGACGAATGCATGGTACTCTCTTAGGGATTGATCAGTGTCTTAAATGCTTGCATTAAAGATATCTTATCGTTATATAAGAGTGAAATATCACAAATAAAACGTCTATGAAGGTGTTTTGATATAAAGGGCGACTATTTTCTCAGAAATCTTTATTTTTCGGCCTTATACTTTATACCACTGTCTTGCAAGAGCGTAGCTAAAAAGCACATTCTCTACAACTAAACACTACCTCTAATAAAGTGTATGTGGCGGTAATTGCATCATGAAGACGGAGTAAGCGCAGGAAGAGCGCGCGTTCATCTTTGCGAAAAGTACGGTTCTTCCTTCATCAGTATCCATGGTCAAAAATAAAGAATCTTTTGTTCTTTTCAGATATTGAAGTAGCCATTCGATAGCATAGGCTGCGGTAATTTGAAGTATGTGTTTTGTTTTTTGGAAGGCCTTTATTTGATACCGTAACCTTGAAAAGTCAATTGTATTTCACACTCAAGCATTTTTCGCTCAACAAAGCTCTTTTTGAGAACATCAATAGTTTATTCGATGGCACATGTTTCAGGAAATCTAACAGTGTTTTTGATTTTCCTGAAAAACCTTTCTCTTGCGCTGGAGCACAAAATTAAGTTTCCATTTCCCATGCGGCGCGCATTCTTTGCAATGGTATGTGGATGGAATTTGTGCCACTGGCATCAATCCATCGCCTTGCAATAACCAGTCGTTAACTCAAATCTTGAAGATTTCTTGAAGAAATATTGTGTTCTGTGAAAGTAATGCAAGATTTCCAAAAAATCTGAAAAACGGAGAAAAAGACCCTACTTAAACAACGAAACTCGCACAAATTGTTCTGCGTGAAGTGATTTCTGTAGTCGTCAATTAGAGTTAAAAGTCTTAGGGTATTTCAATTTTTGAAATGTTTGAGACACTTATGCATCATTGATTTGTCGTTTCGATTCCAGTGGGATAAATATGGCTTGTCCAAACAGTCTCACGCCTCACATATCTTTCTTCTCTCTCCTTTCCCCAACACTTTTTCTCGTTAACTGAGAATTTGAGAAAGTGGGAGCTCCGAGAAAGGCCAGTTACGAAGCGCTAGCCAGGAAAACGTTAATCCACCTCCTGTTAACTCTTAAAATAAGGCATAATAATTGAAAATAGTCATCTTGAAATCTTTATTAACTTTCCGACTTTAGCAGACCCAACCTCCGCGTGTTTGACCAGCAAGAATGGACTGTCCGCCTATCTCTCTGCAACTTTAACCACCATCGTGGGAAGCACTGGTTGTCTAACTCCTCTCTGGCACTGAGCACTACCTCCACCATAAAAAAGGTTGCTAGTTTGATCTCATATCACAATTCTTCATTGTATTTATTTGGCGTCATCTTTTTGATGTCGTTTAGTAATGACGATTCTTCCATGATACAATCATTATAACAAAAAACGGTCCAGTTGTCTAACCTAAGTGGTTGCCTATGATAGAAGATGGTTATGATGCCAGTGGTAGGCAGAAAACATGTTTTGAGTTCAGCGATGCATCTTTAGAATTTGCTTTAAGACTTTGTGTTATTTATCATTCAGGTTCCCCACTTCTTTATGTTTTGTTTGGTATTGATGTTTTCACGTTTATGGTAATTTTCTGACTCAACGATCAACCATTTATGGAGGTAAAAGTCATATTTCAACGACTAGCATTAGAAAAGGTTTTTGAGGAAGACGAAGAGGCAAAGGACAACAAGTTATCTTGCTGCCCAAGACACCAGTAACTATTCAAATCTTCCTCTCTTATAGTCTCAAAGAACCTTTTATTTCAAGTAATTTGCACAAATGACACATCTTTCACACAGTGACAAAAGTCTTTAAGCCGAGGAGAAATCTGTTACGACTTCTGCACACAATCTCATCCGACGATTCCATCAAAAAGTGTTATTTCGCTGATGTTTTCAATTGGTGAATCCATTGTCGACTACATAAGTAAAGCGGATGTTTTGTTTAATGACATTGATGGGATAGCAGCTTTCGTCCTACTCTGGTTGTATAGAGCTTCCACTCACTTTCTTCTTGAGCTTTGATGAATATGTCATTTGGCCTTTCACAAATGAGGATAAGAAAGCAATCTTTCAACCAGGAAGCTACTCATATTTATTCTGTAAAAGCGGCTTTGATCTTTCTATGGGGATATCTACTATTTGATATGTGATATTTGTTAATGTACTTATATCTTATAAAAAGTTATTGTCGACTCTTGGTTGTGTCAAATCCAATTTGATATTTTCGTTACCAAACATTTCGAACACTGACCACGGTGATTAATGGAGATAGTCTCGATGGAAAGTAATAGAATAATCGTAAACGCAGTCGCAGACAAAAATTATGCAGTTTCTAACAAACAACTGCGGAGGAATACTGTGACAAACCGTTTGAAGCTCTAACATCTCATAGTACCTGAAGTTGTTTCCCAGTAGTTAAAAAATTTATACACGATTACAGTATCCAGGGAAGAAAGAGTTATAAGGCACGGAACTCTAGTGTCTAAATCTGAACTACAAACAAAAAATAAATCAAATATGACGCAAATCAAGCAGAATATGAAAGCACAGGTTTCGCCCGTATCACCTGTCGCCCCGTTGATCGTCGAGCGACTCAAGCGAGCACCAACACTTGCACTTCTCCTTCTCGCGTGTGAGAGTAGCCCAATGGGTCTTCCTCGTCCAAGCAGTTTGTTGGGTTGCTCATCTTTCGTCTACGCTTTTCGTAAAGAATTTGGGCAATCGACTCGGTGGTCTTCTTATGAAGCGCTCAATATCCATGGTAGTTGATCTCGTCTACGAAATCAATACATTCTTCAAGAACATAGTTTTTTGTAAGATGTATCCGTAAATCAATCATTCCACAATCGTAGTCGGAATCGGTTAACATTCGTTTCGCCTGGTGATGACTGCATGTGTGTGCCTGATGTTATCAGAACAATGTAACCAGCTAAATGAAGATGAAGAAAGAAGAAGGAGAAAAAGAGGAAGAAGATTTATCATTCGATTTTCATCACAAAATAGTTTAGTTTTGTTTGCGAACTCTTTATATAGCTTAAATCGTTAAGTACTGAGTAAAGACCGGTAACCTGCTAGTGTATGTTTGACTCCTTCTGTTTCAACAAAATTCAAGACTTTTTCCAAGTCGATGGAAGCAAAACAGAACGGTTTTCTGTGCTCATAAAATCTTAGTAATTATTGTTATCGTGGGAAGGTTGTCTATAGTACTAAGTAAATCTCGAAATTTCGTAACTCTGACTGTTCTTATAAGACCCTTTCAAAATGCAATATTTCTGATGATTATTTTTTAGCCAACATGTCACGTGGTCTTTCATGGACATCTTTTAGAGCCCGACGCACGTGTTTCGCCCGGCAGCCTCATCAGTCAGGCAGTAACTTTTGTCCCAGCCAATCCTCTCAGGGGCCCCTACATCCCTCTATAGGTACGATATTACAAAAATACCAGCCATGAGCAGTCGAGTGTAAAGCATTCTGATCTAGTGATTCAACTCATTTGACGGCAGAGTAAATCGTTTGTCGTCGTCTACTCTTCATAGAGAAATGAAGGGGCCAGAGGATTGGCCAAAACGAAGGGCGCTGCCCGACTGATGAGGCTGTCACGGCTAAACTTTTCACACGGATTGCATTTCGAAGTTGTATGGCTGTCCTTGGTTTTGTATATCAAGGCTGTTTACGATGATTAAAAAGTTTCTTTCATAGACGATGGGCAGCAAGCTAATTAGGCCATTATTGCCAACGTGGTAGAGGATTTTCTTGAACCATTACACAGTCCCTGGTTAACCATTATAACAGGCAGGGAGTAAGGAGTCTAAACAAGGTGTTGATGAGAACTAATGGCAGATTCTTCAAGTGTTCTGATCCTGTCCTTCTTGTACTAAGTGTTAATTTAATCTTTACCGACAAAACAGCTGATCGAATATGAAAGGAAGAACCTACTGAGTAATGGTACCATTTTTTATTCGTATGAGTGTAAGAGGGCATAACTATCGAAAATGTTCGAATAGTAATCTTGAATGACTTTTCTATTGCCCTTCAGGACGCCGCAACTGTTCTGCCAGGGTGATAGAAGAAAATCATTTTGGTCATGTAACTAGCAAAGTTTTAGTGTGCGTGGTAGAAAGGACTCGTGGCAAGTTATAATCCCATAAATTTTTGAAGCAGTTGCGGTTTCCATCAAAAACTTCCATTCCACCTTTAGTGGTCATATGAAAGCCTAAAGTCCTGGCTACTTCGCCACATAACGGCTTTTCGCAGAAACCCTTCCATAAACCTGTGGCTTTCGAAATGATATTATTTTTTACACCGGCCACGCTTTACTATTACTTCGCTGAAAGCACGAGAAGTGTATGAACGTGTAGAGGAAATTTTGTAACATCAGAGTCATACGTTTTATCTGGACTTTCCTTCAAGGCAGAGAAAAAAACCCTCAATTCAATAACAAAAATCGTACTTCACATGTGAATTATGCCAGCATTATCTATCGATCACGCATTACTGGTCCACAGCCAGTATACACTAGCCGACATGCAAATGAGCCGCTTATGTAAGACTCATTTTTTGTTACACTAAAGTTAAACGATTTTTCTAGGAAATATTCATAGCGTTGGGATTGTCAAAGCTTATGCAATTGAAAGTTACCTGTAATCAGAGTAAAGAGTTTGGTTTTGTGAAAGATAATGCTCATGTGAAACATAAATTTTGTCTTCCTACTACAGTGTAAGAAAAAACCTTTTCAAAAGCGGCTGAGCAAGCTTTCGAAAATTACCAAAAGTACAATGGAAAATCATTGATGGGACTACAGGTACTTAAAAATTGATGAGACCACAACTCTCTACTAGCGTCGCAGGTGCTTTTTCCATCTTCTGCAGTAAGCGGGCAAAATTGTTGCTCCTCTTTCTTCGAAAAAACTTTTTATCGCTTTTTTGAAGTGTTTTGCGTGATCAAACGTGAGCTGTCGGTTTCCTGCGGTATGCGCATTTCCATGTTGGCATATTAGCGTAAGAGCAAAAGGTGGACGCTTTTTTGATGACTATTGGAACCTCGGCTTTCAAAGCGTTGAGGTGAAGAATTGGATCAGCAGTTCATGCTCATAATCGATATTGTTCATGACAGAATCTTCCGCAGAGCCAGCCAGTGATATGAATACATACGACATCACTATAGCTCTAGAATTTCGTTGTTAATTTAGCATTTTCTCCTCATTTTTGCGGTAAATGGAATATTACGCAGAGACTGCTATAGTCTAATAGTGTAAAATTGGGGAAAAAGCTACATCTGTCAGGAAAACCTTCGATTTACTGAAATTTTGTCTGTCACGTTTTGGCACTTTTCATTGAAAAGCTTAAATGTCCACCACTGCGAATAAGGCTTCTAGAACTGTATGATACTATCATTTCAGATGTCATAATCGTCTTAGATAACCTGACACCTTTTAATTACATTCCAGTCCACTGGTCCCAATGTGACGCTCTTCAGGCCTTTTACTAGATGTTTGGCACTCAAATATTCCTCGATGATTTTGAAGAAAGTGTGTGGCTTTTTAGAAAACTTTTCAAGTTTACATAGAAGGTTTCGACTGCGCCTTCAGCATAGCTGGATAATTCTGCGTAGGCACGAAAATGGGCAAATCTGCAATTAATCCACATCGTTTCAACCGCAGATTCCGCTCCTGATAGATACTTATCTAAATAAATCGATTATAGAAAATACGTTCTGACGAGAACATGAACGCTACCGATACATATACCATGCCATGTTTCCAGAAAACAGTTGTTCTCTGATATCATAGACAAAGCAAGGGATGGGGTGACGTGATCTTGTCGTAGTCGAGCCGATGACGTTGTGATTTAGCCTTCTTGCATATATTTACAAATCTTTTGCAGAAGACTTGTTTTTCTAGTTGTGCGTGCCGTTATAGTTGCGAATTGCCACCTTAATTTCCTTTTTGATTTTGATGGCCTAATTCGGGTCTGAAATTTTGCCCGCGTCTTTGTACTCGCCCTACCCGACACTGCCGTACCAAAGGCTCTTAAGGGGCAGAGGAATGAGGCTTGTTCATCTATGTAATACTAAGGTGATGAGCGATGTGTACTCATGCATAGCTCGCCGGTTCTTTCTAAGGGCTGGAGAGGAGCTTACTTATGAATAAAAATCCTATCCATCTCTTATGTATTATACAGCCACATAAATGCTAGCTTTTGGCCAGTTTGACTATGACGACTGACCTCAACACTTAGACGGTTTGTGTTCACAAATTGTGCGGACTTCAGCATGTTTCCCATTTACCTCTTCTCCAGAGATCAAAGAGGGCTAAAGGTCAAATTGAGATCCAAAACAAGTAGTACATATGTAGATCCCACATGCGCTTCTGCAGAAAGTTTGTAGGAGGCATACATTTGGATGGAATTCTAATAATTCTTTGTCTCGCAAATGAGTCGCTATCTACCGAGAAGTATCAGCGAAACAGAGGCAATGCTCAATGAACTGGGAAAAAGCGTAGAAAGAGAATATAGAGGACAAATACAGTATATGAGCAGATCAAGGTCTAAGCTAAAGCGAATCAAGATAGATAGTCCATTGATTGCGGGGCCACTTCCTACGGGAACTTACAGTCATTCAAAGAATGTTATAGAAAAGTTACTGAACTAAAGAGGAGGAACACCATGAGAAGCTTTCGGGCTTCTTGAAAAAGCGCCTATCAAAAAATACTCCACGTTAACCTTTTCTATGGAACAATTTTTTCCGCTCTTTGTTATGCGCATATACGTGGGACGATACTTCAATCAAGTGAAGAAAGCTTAAGAGCCACCCACAGGTTTTCGAACAAAGTCTTTCCAATAAGTGCTCGGCAACCATAACATCTAGTCAGTTGCGTAGCTCATATCTTCGAAGACTATCGTATCTTCGAGATTCAAATGTATAAACCGATAGCCAGGCAGATGGGTCGATAACATGATAAGAAGAACAGAAGACAGAAGGACGAAGAAAAAGCAATGGAGTGGATTTCAAGAAATGTTAGACTTTATGGGGCGACCACCAATATGATGAGCAACGTGTTTGCAGCTAATCTCCGGGCGTCTAAATTTTCAGGTGGTGTTGAGTTTAGAATTACGAAATGAGGCCGCACACGTCACCATATTCGACAGAGGTCAATAGTTGTTTACGATACAGCGTGAAGGAGAAACGAACAGAAATCATGCTGGAGTCCACACATAAGTGAAGACTGTCATCCACCTGCCATCGAAATCATACTATCAAAACGTTTCAGGAAAAAAACAAAGCCCGCAGAGCGTGATAAAAACATGACAAAGAGTTTATATAAGCGGTCGAGGATAGGATATGGCTTATTCTATCAGCCGCAACCATTAGATTGTGATCTTTGCAATGTTATTTTGTCACTTGACTTGCACTGATCAATTATTCGGCATTGATTTTTGATATAGGGGTATATCCCAAGGAAATCGGCCTGAACCGAGAGGCACTCTGCTACTGATTAGTCCGGAAAGACAAAACAGGCGCCTCTGTTTAACACTGTATAGGTACCCCATTGCAAACCTTATAACAGGTCAGACCCGTTATGGGGTTTGCAACTAGTACTTTATACATTGGAAATGGTTCCAAAAAAGAGAATGTTCCAAGCCTAAACGAGTTTGGTACGCCAGGGCCATACACAGGTGTTTCGAAGGTTTCGGCCTCCTCGTCAGTCGTATTGACCTCCGAAACACCGGTGTATAGCCCTGGCGTACCGACTTCGTTTAGTCTTAAAACATTCTCTTTTTTGAATAATTTCGAATGTTTATCACGAGGTTTGAAAACAGTCGATTTTATGGATTTATTTTGGTCTACCAGCCAAATCCATCGACTGAAACAGTGGTGATGGACCAGTGCCGTTGTACACTATGCCATCACTACATACCCTCCTTCCTTGCTACAGTGCAGGGCTCAATGTGGGGCGGGTTCACTGAAGAGGAGGCCGAAACCTCCGAAACACCTGTGTATATAGCCCTGGCGTACCAACCTCGTTTAGGTTCAAAACATTCTCTTTTTTGGAATTATTTCGAATGTTTATCACGAAATTTTGAGAACAGTCGATCTTATGGATAAATTTTGGTACTTATACAGTTTAACTATCATAACATCACAAAACATTTGTCTCGATGTTCAAATTTAATTTTCTTGGGGAAGAGATGATTCAACACACGGGCTAGAACTTAATAGTTCGATTCAACTCCGGCTCAACAACATCCCGCCCTTCCAGATTGGGGAAATTCGTAGCAGACTGCTTCCGAAGAATAGAGAACTAGGCCAAATAGCTTAGTAACCACTAAAAATGCTTGATTAAGCTGAGAACATTACATATCACTTCAAAGTAAACAATGCTAATGGATTTATCTTTATGTGCCATAATTCACCAGTTCGCAACAAGCGAGTTGTACCGATGGTTAAGCTATTTACGAGTGAATGTCAACCAAAAGAGAAATTCCCCAAATTCATGTCTTCAAATCTTTACTTATGAGCCACTTGAGAGACACTTTCTGCTTCATTGTCCGTTTACCTTGGATTATATCTTCACGTTTTGAATTTTCTGAAATAATTACCATTACAATAAGAACTCGAAATCTGGAGATCGTCCTTACAGGACGCTGCAAAAAGGCCATGGGAGACTTACCGTGATATGTTTGACCGGCGTTTTCATACCGAGATGAGAGTAACGAAAGTGGAACAATACAACGATGAGGCTGCAAAGTACATAATAACTGATACAAAAAAAGCGCAAACCGATATAAAAGTTTTACTAAACAAATCACAAAATATGTTATACCTTTCCTTCGAGTGTTTTATTAATACCACGCTCAAATTTCAATAGATCCTTTCATTATTATTTGAGCCAACATGTCCATGTGGTCTGGTAAAGGCTCTTGTACAGCCCGAGACACGTGTTTCGTCCTTACAGACCCATCAGCCGCGCAGAACCCGGTCGTCTGTCGATCTTTTCATAGTCAGTTCTCTCCGGGAGTATCACACTCCTTATATAAAGTTATCGACGACCTACGCTTTATGTCAGGTGAAACATTCACCTAACACAGAGTGTTTTCGCACTCGCTTGCTAGCTGGCTGGTATTTTATCATATTATACCTTTACTTCGAGTGTTTTATTAAGACCACGCTCAAATTTCAATAGATCCTTTCATTATTATTTGAGCCAACATGTCAGTGGTCTGGTAAAGGCTCTTGTACAGCCGAGACACGTGTTTCGTCCTTACAGACTCATCAGCCGGGCAGAACCCGTCGTCTGTCGATCTTTTCATAGTCAGTTCTCTGGGAAGCGTCACACTCCTTATATATACACGTCGAAGGAAAGGTATAATATGATAAAATACCAGCCAGCTAGCAAGCGAGTGCGAAAACACTCTGTGTTAGGTGAATGTTTCACCTGACATAGAGTGTAAAGCGTAGGTCGTCGATAACTATATATAAGGAGTGTGACGCTCCCGAGAGAACTGACTATGAAAAGATCGACAGACGACGGGTTTTGCCGGCTGATGAGTCTGTAAGGACGAAACACGTGTCTCGGGCTGTACAAGAGCCTTTACCAGACCACATGACATGTTGGCTCAAATAATAATGAAAGGATCTATTCAAATCATAAAAGTTTCTACGGGAAAATTTGAAATTTTTTGCTGCATTCCCAGACTGGAAAAACCACTGTCACTCCCAATGGTACATCAGCCATTTTCGAACTCATTTCTAACTACAGTACTTTCCCTTGGCACGCTGGTACGCCTTCCTCTTTATTAGTGGTTTCTATCAACTAAAACCGTGGTGAGCTAGGCGTTTAGGAGTGCTTTGAAGAAATACATGAGTTGGTTTGACCGCGCATGCCGAGCTCCTCAATGTTTGCTTTTCTCAGAGTCAATCATATTGGTACCAGATTTGTATAAAATGGCGGCAGCAGTGATTTCATGGTGGAACATCGCGAGCTTTTGTATAATTAGATGTGCACACTCTCACCTCTATCATTGAACAATCGAGTCAAATAGACGAC
Source organism: Parelaphostrongylus tenuis (assembly GCA_019055375.1). NCBI lineage: Eukaryota > Metazoa > Nematoda > Chromadorea > Rhabditida > Metastrongylidae > Parelaphostrongylus > Parelaphostrongylus tenuis. The sequence continues at coordinate 47,341 of JAHQIW010004657.1, forward strand.
ATACTGTTCAGGGTGGCGAAACCTTGAAAGCTTTATCTTTTTATTCCATGGGCAGCTACTCGCAATATGAATGCTAAATACCACGCCGAAAATGGATATAAAGAAGTTTTTCTCATAGAATTACACGATGAAAATTTATGCTCATTGTAGTCAAACGATTGGGAAGGAATAGGGCACTTTCACACTCCCGTGCTTAAGAACTCGCAGATTGCAGGAAATTTTCAAACCTTTTCATTACCACCAGAAATGCCTCAAACACTTGTGAAAAGCTTGAAATGTTTTATCAGATTACACTATTTGATAGTTATATTCGCTGTTTTATCTACATTCACTTTTGTATATTCTGCATGATACTCCTTCTAATGAGTGCCAACCATAAATAAGTGATGATACGTTTGAGATCACGTTAATATAGCACTTACCCATCCAGAGTGAAACACAGTTCCCATAAGAAGGTGCCACTGAAGAAGACAGCCCAATGATTTTTGTAAAGCGGACGGATGTAATAAGCGCTAACATGTAGGAAGATGAACAGTGTGTTTTCGCTCAGCGTCTAAAGCCAATATGATAATAAGAATAAATTCATTCAGAATGCCCTCACTAGATTTCTTGGAATATCTAATCCTCTTCTTATTTAAATGATTGTTTTACCTGTTTAAAGAAGCGGATTTTCATTTTTCGTCTTCTTCGTAGGGCGGCATTCATGCGGATACCATTGGGTGTATGAGACTTCACGCTCTTAAACCACAAATTTATAAAAACTTGTTACATCAAATTTTTGAAACGTACTACATCAAAACCAACCCTTTACCCAAAGAAAAAAATACTATGACATAATCCGTGAACACCCTTACAAAGGTTTTGCTCATCATTTGAACATTTTATGCCAAAGAAAGTTTTTCTCACAAACTTTTGATGAACCTTCGATAGCATAAATCTTGACAACTTCAAGAACGTTTTTTGGAAACGATTGCTTAGTGCGCTGTTACAGCCAAAAGGAAATTGGGTTTCGCAAATCCGGCGCCGCAAAAAGGCGTAGTGGCTTAGTGACAATGTTGCAAAATCATACCTAAAACATTGTCTAAGCGCGATGGTTTGGTGTCAGTGTCACGCTGCGCATAATCTGACCTTCTTTCGAGTGTTACAACGCACCAAGAAGGTTTTTCTGAATACCAAGCATAATTTTGGATTTGCGGAGAGTTAAGCCATCGAATGATACTAAAAGTCCAGAGGAAAACCTTCTTTAGCAAGAAACGGTTTGGTTGAGAAAGAAAAAAAATTCATTTTTGCTGTCACAACGCATTACTGAAGCCATTTTTAAATAAAACATACCGCTAAAATATATGAGATTTGTGAAATTAGATAACACAATTTCAGAAAAGTTAAACTGCTCATTTTTTTCGAAGAATCAAAAAAGGTGCGAATATCGAAAATGATCCAAATTTGCGAAATTCAATCTCTTATGGCTGTGGCAACGTGACAAAAAGTCTTTTCCAAAAATTGAATACATTAGTGGAATATCCAAGGTCTATACTATCAAAGAATTATTGAAAGCTTAGAGCAAAGCTTTACACAGCAATGAATGTTTGAATGAGGAGCTCAATTTTTTTGCTGCCATAGCGCAATGGTAAAGACATCTTAAAAAATAAAGTACATCCAGATTTCCCGCGATTCAGACTACTGCTACTAAATTTTTTAGAAACAAGCTATCAGCACTCTTTCTTTGAAAGCAACCAAAAAATGCGCCTTTCTCGAGGTAAGGAACTGAACGAACAACGGAAAAATGCCGGAGAACTGAACGAGTTCTAGAAGGATCACGTGTTGCTCAGAACGCAAATCGGTTCAGGGACTGAACCTCCTCCTTTTGTCGAGTCGGTATACCCCATACACTCTTTCGTACGAAGCAATCCGTCTCAAAGCTACCAATTAGAGGCGTGACAGGTGCACCGGAAGGAGGTGGTGCCACCTTCAGTTAATGAGCTCTTATCTGCCCCATCGGCGGATGCAGCGGTAAAAAACCTGCAACTATCCAGTAATGACAGCTAAAGCTTAGCAAGGTAAACTTTTGTAGAGGTAAACTTTTGTATCAAACAGTTAACGCATCAAAGTAAATAGGCCTTATAACCTTTGTTATGAAAAGGATCCTAATTCTACACTATTGGGTTGAACAGAATTGAGAAGAATGCCCTAATCTCACATCATTTCAGGCTGTGCTTATCACGATGAGCAAAACCATTTATTTCAGGTCAACTTTATGGGCTCACTTTCAGTAATGGACATCGGAATCATCCATTGAAAAGTATCTCAAACAAGTAATGCGTAACATAGTGAATCAAATGTTTTGCCTAACCGATGCCGCTATTGTCCGAAAATTTTACACAACTTAAAGCGTTGTTTTTTCCTTTGGATGGAATTCTGGAAAGATGATGATATAGAATCATTGGTGAGGACTACGATTGGCCGAAGTCGCACGCTTACGCTTGCCTGGAAAAGTCGAGAAAGCGAAACTAAGCCAAAGGTGTTTACCTCCAAAGACATATAAGCTGACACGCCAACACAAAAAAACGCAAAGTACACCGCGCTTTTGCTAATCGGAAATCCGAGGTGACTGCACTCCAACACAGACCCAACATTTACAGCTTCCAGAAAGCGATTAAGAAAACCAGCCCAATCTACAACTCGCTTGTCTTCTATAGTCATGCTGTCCTATTTCCATGTCAAGTAAAGAAAGGTGATCTGTCATTCTTATTGAGATCAGACAAGTTGCCTCGCCTTTGCAGAATTTAACAGTACCCGATGCTAAGAAGATGCGACCTGAGTACTCGAAGAGCTTTATCTTTCGTGAGCACTCTAGTCCGATCCTTTATATGCTACCTGTCAAAATTCAGAGCTACTGCTCACTGGAAAAAAAAGGTTAGACTAGTTTGAAAGAAAGGAGAGCGTGCTGCTCGATGGTAAAACGCAAAACAGGAGCGTCCAAGGAAAGCGTAACCCTTGCCTCAGTCGCCTAACCAAGCAAGAGGTTTTCAGGTGTCCACTGATCTAAGCCTTTTTGTCATATCAGAGTTGAATGACTATTATATTAACCAATTAGTTCACTACTTACCATGTGCTCAACTCTCAGAAAGATGAACGTGATGCAGTCGAAAAGAAACACCAGAGCCACAGTGCCCACATAAGTGTAGAACTCTACGAAGACTCCCATGATGTATCCGCACAATGTATTAGAACCCTTCCGTTTCCACTCCTCCGTATCGAAAACGAGGAAACAGCTATCGGCTGAAATAAGAGCGCTATGTGATAGAAAACGACAGTCTAAAAATTTGTGCAAACATCACAGTCCAATATGTTTTCTTTCATGTCACGCATATTCCATGGCTACTAACGACTTAACGCGATCTATATTTGGAGTTGATTTTATATATCTGATTTTTATTCCCAAGACCGACTACCTATCAACCTCGGTATGATTCAATACCTTATTTTCTTCTTTAAGCGAAACATGAGGTGTTACATTAATCTATGATTAACAATTGACGTTTTGGCAGTTCGCCATCTGCTTTTGATTTTCAACGGCATATGACTAGTAAATGTAAATACAAAAAAAATCCCTGAAAGTCGTTATAACAAGGATTGAGTGCTTGCTGCAGTTTGCAGTTAGATTTAGAAGCGCACTTGGATGTTGATGTTCACCTGAAGCTAAGCCGGTCCTAGAATACTCTCAAGTTAATAAAATATCATCAAATTTATCAGGGAGTTTTGCGTTGAATGGATGGCAGTGGTCTTTGCAAATTTGGGCTAAGTCGATATTCCTAAAATCTTAGTGTCTGATACAAATAATTCAACAATTTTACCCTTTTAAATGGCCAGCTCTAAATGCTTCACTCATTTATCACTTTTTAGATAGGAAAACCCGTATATTAACGTCCAAATGGCTCCATGTTTAGAAATGATTGTGATCCGTGTACTTTTGAATGCTACAATTCTATGAACGATGAAAATATTTTACACACATTGGTCGAATACGACCCTTTCAAAGTTCTCGTTGTCTTTTGAGGCAGAGTGAGCAGCAACGAACGTGGCCGTTTCGTGATAACTTGTCCCTTGCCGTTTAAGTCACACATAAGAGGTAAAGTGCTACTTCAATGAAGCACTTTTTTCGTTAGTGCACTTTGATAAAAGCTTTACAGCGTCAGATCGAAGTTGCGTTCAGAGCTTTCCAATGATTTGATTCCCAGAAAGTCACCACTTGGTATCAGACTTGTTCGAAAGAATAGGAGCATCAATTTGAATACTGATCGGCTTCCGCAAACCAGTGCATCGTGCAAACCAGTATGTGTATTCAATCGCCTTACTGATTCGAGTCGAAGGTGAGTGGTCATTACCACATTGAGTCAATTCCAATAAAGTAGAGGTTTGCTTGGATGAAGAACCTCCTTCAACGATGCCCTTGTATGAAGGACGGATGTTGATCTGTTGTCGTTATCGAATATGATATGCATCTTTGGTGGCAATGCATGCTGGCCATCTGTTATTTGGCACATAGCGTAGCGCAATCTCATGTACAACTTAATGTGTGACCGACTAATAGAGCATATATCGCTGCCTAAAATGCAAATCATATAGTTTTTGCGAATGTTTACAGCCGCCTTACGAAATGGTTATGTTACGCTTTGCTCGTGGAAACATTTCAACATAAGCACATTTCGGCGGTATCTCCATTCAGAGTCTTTTGTCAGCCAAAAGCCCCCTATCAAGTAGATCATATAAGTTGGTGGCTAAGTGAACAGCTGTGCCGTATGAAACGGCACTATTAAGAGAAGTTACTTCACGAGAATGATACCCAAATTTATCAGGGCGATTCTATGCGACAACAGAAATTCACGTTGTCACAATGATCACCTGACGAATTACCAACTCGAATACACATCACTATAAAAAGGGAAACACGTTAAGAAGATTGCAGAATATATTTTCCTTATTACAACTTGGTATTAGCTCAATAATACAGAAAATTACTAGTTTATTCTAAGCCATTATAATGAATGTCGCATATGGAGACTGCATGTAAAAAGTGTCAAGACTCACTCCAAAAATTCGGTACTACATGGAAGAAACCGATTATCCAGCAGATGATAATGACGCACGAGATATTTCTTTTTGATCGTACAAACGAAGCTCGTAGAGGCATCGCGGTGACGACAGCTCTGTTCAAAGCGATGGCGAGATGGGAGCAGACGCACACATTCCACAGCAACATACTCACCGAACCGAACAATTTGCCTATCGGCCCAGTAGCTATTTCGCTTCCGCTGTAAAATGATGAGATTTCCTATCCTACTCAAATACTTAAAATCCTTATAGAACTATTACCCAGTTTAGACTTTCAATCACGTTTCTGCCAAAACTGTCAATGATGAGAAAAATGAGAAAAAAAACAAAAAATGAGATTTTTGCAAGGGGTGAAATTGGGTGGGATAGGGGAATAGTGCCGACCTAACCTAACCTAAATGTTTAGAAAGTAACAAATTAGTGCAGCCACCACAAATCTGGTAAAAAACAATTTACAGTATGATAGACTACAACTATTTGCGCTAAATTGTCAACAAACCCAAGCTTTAAAGCCTTACAGTAATGTCACCGGTGTATTCCAGAAGACGAATACAAGTAGACTGCCAATATTGGCGACGGTGTGAGAGAAACACAGGAAGCCAAACAAATTCTGTAATGCCGGATTGTATCGCAGTGCTAACAAAGCAGTGCCATTTGAAACCAATCCAAACACTCCTACCTGAAAGTCACACATTTTCTCTAGCTTCTCGGAAAGGGTAAGTTATGAAACTCAATTTTTGATCGAAACATTGAATAGGCAGCCAGATTGCAATCAAAAACTTAGTATTCTCAAAATAGGACTTTAATGATTAGTAGACGTAAGTCCATCACTGTAAATAAACAACAAATTCAAAATTTTGAATATATTGAATATATAACATAATATGCACACAAGGTCAGTGGTTCGATCTCGCGCTCATGGCTCACCAAGCCATCCATCCCTCCGGGGTCGGTAAATTGGTACCAGACAGGTCTCAGACTTGTCTGGGAGGATAAGCAGCACTGACTCGGTTCAGCGGGAGGCCTCCGCGAGTCAACGTAAAGGCCAGATATGCATTCAGTCACCTCAAACGAAGTTAAAAATCGAAGTCGAGTGCATGGCACATCCCTCAGGGAATGATCAACGCCGAGAGCTTTATCCTTTTATCCTTTTTATAACATAATATATGAAAAGTGCTACTATCTTCCCCAGAAAGGGATATGTTGCAATTTTTATTGATGAGTTTTTTTTTCCTTTAGTACTGGTCAGTTGATGAATTTATCCACAAAGGTCATGCAATGCAGTACATGCTACATATAATCCACTGATCGTAATGAAGGCTTCAGAAGCGATGTACAGGTTCAACCCGGGAACTCGAGTTTTGGGGTTTCGGAGATGTGTCATACTTTTATAACATACGAAGGGCACTGCACAGAACTCACCACTGCCATGATCACCGAAACCAGAACGTTCTCTGTATGAACATGAAGCGGAGTGGGCGAGAGTCTTGTCATCTAGAAAACGTGCCGGATTTCCTCGAAAAAATAGCTTCTGCTAATCATAGTCACTCAATGGGAAATGATTATGAGAAAGCCTTATAAGACCTGCTACTTTGTTTTGGTATCAGTCGTTTGATGTAATCATTATATGATGCTAAAATTCACGTTACAGGTATTGTTCTGACAGTAAATTTAGCGCTGCACAGCATCTGTAGGTAACTCATTCCTATAAACAGCATGAAAGATTCTGATGCTTCTAATGCCCTTGACGGTAGCAAAGTCTATTGAAAAGATTTGGCACGTCATCTCACATTTGGTCTATTGAGTCATTCCATAACTGATTCGAAAGCGGTAGATGCTTATTTGGCATTGTAACATTTCTCAGCTATTTTCATTCACTTTGGCGTTTAGGAGAATGCGCTCGCCTTGACTATGGAAAAAATGATAACTAATGATCCAGATTTTCGAAATTTGTAGAAAGAGTGTTAGTAGAATACGACTTTCGATAGTAATATTGGTTAGCGCATGCTCGGCAAAGAGTGAAGAGCATGTTCCATTCCACCAGTAGCTCAAAAATTTGTATATCACTCTATATTACCGGACATGCATTTGTAAATTATACCACTGCTAAAAGCTGCTGAATATAAAAGGAAATTCTTGATAGTTACATGGCCGCAAAATTGCTCGTACAGCACTACTGCATGGATGTGTTGGAAATGTGAAGGAGCCTATGAAAAACTATTTTGTAAGGGACAAAGATGGTTCAGATTGATTACATTTTGACACGCTTTTCGAGAAGGCAAGAAGAAAATTCATGGCGCAATCTTTTACAGTAGGCTTCAAGATCGCAAAGAAAATGACCAAAGGTGGCAGCTTACGAGCTCTACCATGCAGAAACTTTTCGGCAATTTTTCACTCCTCCAGGGTGACCATTTCTTGATCAACCTTCGTAGTTTTAATTCACACACTATAACAAAGAATTCAAGCATATAGTCGCCATATGATGAATTTCAGAAGAACAGCTATCATCATCCTCTCAACAACAACACAACAAGTGCTTCTTTTTTCGTCCAGCTTGCTTTACTTGAAAATCAAAATTGCCTTAAGGAAAGATGACGAAATCACACACAAATTGACAATATACACATAGACATATACTCACACATACATGCATACACATATACATATACGCACAGGATGCATAGAGACATAAACACACTCATACACACGTGCATACATACGTACACACACACACACACGCACACACAAACACACACACACACACACACACACACACACACACACACCACACACACACATACACACACAAAAAAAATTAGGAGCATTATTGTATGGATCCCCTTAACCTTTTGATTTATGCAACAATCGTAAATGCTGGGTACGCTTCTTTGAGCTATCACATTATGGTACTAATACACTCTAACTGAAAAGGAGGAAAAGAAAGACAAAACAAGAACATCAGTTGATGTCTTGAGAACAGGTCGTCTTCTGAAATGAAGAGCGCGGTTAGAAAGCACACAGGAGGTTCTGATTCTCGCTCATATTTCAGAATTCTTGTGATTGTATTCCAAATCGTATCCTGAAATGAAAAAGAAGTGACAATAAACAAGAGTTAAAAATTAGTTCCTAATTCATGCAGTCAAAACAACTTCTGCAAAAATATTTTGAAGTGAGTCTACGTTGTAAGTATTATTCGTGCAAATATAGCTTAACTTGCTTAGCGCCGTTCTCTATAGAATACATTTACTTTTAGGAAAGGATTGGCTGCAGAAATTCTGTATTCAAGTTTCTTTCATTTTCTTTCTACTTGATCGGTAAAATCCCCTCGTATATTCTAAGAGATGACAAGAACAAAATCCACTACTAAAACGAAACTTTTGACAAACAAAGCTAATATAGTGAGAACTTTTTGATTGCTGTATTGAATGAACTTTAACGCCTAAGGGACGGCTATGGAAATCGATGGGCGCAAAGCGAAATGCGCAGCGGTGCGCGATTTTCGTTGTATGGTTAGGGTTTTTCTCTCCGTTATGTAAAAGCTTTTGGAATTCATTTCATTGTGATGCAACATGACTTTTTCTGCTCACTTATATGCTTTCGGTTTAGATAAATGTGCCTTGTATAAAGAAAAGAGTTGGTTCAATATCATGCTGAATTTGGCAATCAATCAGTTGTATTCAGTTGTACAAATGTTCTAAACAAATCTCTAGTTTGATCTGCATTAGCTTTATACAAGATCCAAGAGTCATTGCAGTGAACAAAAATTGGAAAACAGTCTGTATTTTATCAAATACGATGAAGATGCTGTATGCGATACAAATTCGTCAATAACTCTCACTATTACTAAGTTTATAACGGCTATTCGTTCAAATCCTATTATTTAGAGTTGACGTACGTGATAAAAAATCGAAAACTTATGGGTAGTAGAAAGAGTGGGCGTGGAGGGACAATGGTGTTTGAGTAAAACATTTGGAACATGACCGGACAACGTATTGTGCAGACTACTGGTTAGAAATATGTGACTCCAAGGAAGCAATCTGTGCTATCTCCTTCACAGCAACTATATATAAGAATACTTATTTTTGCTTTTCAAAGAGGTTTGAGTGATTACTCGATATGCTTATATCTCGAGATTTCGTACAGTGTATTCTGTTTTTTAGAAGTTTTCATAATTACGTTGTAACGGTAAACATAAAAGCTTGCTTCACACTTGAGTTTTTTTTCTGAGAAAATGTTTTCCGTATAAAATCGGTAGTTATTCGATAGCGTAAATTCGACAAATTGTAGTAGTTCTTTGATTTCGAAAAAATTTTTTTGTTGCGCTGTAACACTGCAATTAAGATTGCAAGTCAAATGCGGTGCGCATACTTTGCATCGGTATGTGGAAGGATTTCTCAACATTGGCAACGACTCATCCTCTCATTAAACAGACGATAACAAATATCGAGAATTTCAATGGCGCGCTTGCCTATTGGAAATAACTCAAGCATCTCCCGCTGGACACAGCTTTTCAATCAGGCTTCCAACAAGAGTTGAATAGCACAAATTTCTTTGATTTCAATAATATGCTTTTTTTATGGAAAAGAGTCCTTAATGCAGTGTTACAACTAGAAGGAAATTAGGTTGCGCACTCTGTTTGCATCGCACTTCCCATGTGAAATGCGCTGAGCCATCGACACGGCGTCGAGTGCGAAACCCGATATTCCTCCATGCGCAACATCGCACTAAGAAGTTTCCCTAGGAAACCAAGCATCTGATTAAAATCGCTGAGATTTTTGCTATCAAATGTTCGTTGAAAGTCTGAATAAAGAGCTGTGATCAGCGAAAGATGCTTGAGTGTGAAAAAATTCACTTTTGCTATTATAACACAATATAAAAACCATCAAAAATTAAGCACAGCTTTCAATTTATCGAGTTTCAAGCTATTAAATAACTAGTGAAATGTCAAAAAAAGAATAAAAAATGCGTTTTCTAATATGAGTGCGAATAAAGGATAAGTATCAAGTATTCTCCGCAATCATGAACGCGCTCTTTCTACAACTTCGACAGCTACATACTACAGTTATTTCCACATAGACCTTTATTAGAAGTGTTCTCATGTAGATGCGCTTTCCAGCTTCGCTCTCGCAAGGCATGCGATAAAATGCATAATAAGGGTTGAAAGTTTGTCATTTTTTTTACAAGGAGTAGCATACCACTGTAGAAAGAAGATGTTCATGACAAGGAGTCCGTCTATATATCAAAAAACCTTTACAAAAGTTCATTCGTGATACTGCATCCTTTATGTAACGATAAGGTATCTCTGACATATAAACTTTACCTACAAGTACCAATAAACCACCTATGACGCCCAAGTGGAGAGGTAACGCTTTAGGCGTGAAATGTAATAATCTTTTCACTCTTACGGCATTCTATAATTTTTTTTTTCAAAAAATAATTGCATTGTCAAAATCCTCGATATTCATGCTATCCAACGCGTTTTAAGCTTAAGCGAAGGGCCTTATCGAAGCATCAGCCGAACAAATAAAGCAAATTGAATGTGAAACATAGTGTTATTTTCGTTGCTGCAGCGTAATGAAAGAATTTCTCTTAAAACTAAGTGTATCGTTAAAATCTGAAAGATCTAAGCCTCCCAATATTCAAAAACCGTGTGAAAGATGTCTTTTATCCAACGAGAAAGGCCTTCAAACATTCGTGTACCAATAATGGTACACGTGGTTCCCCAAGATTAAGACCAGCTCGAAGGTAGACAATTAGAGCCGCGCGATGTAATGGTTGTAATGACTTTTGAGTGGTGTATATTACAGAAACTATTTAAGACTGAAAAGTTCTACGTCGTAATATCTTTTGTATAATTTATTACATTTGACTGAATGACAAAAACAGAGAGATTGCTTAGTGAACAAGGGCTTTGCTTCATACATATGAGCTATATATGCTTCGAAAGCATGTAATTGCGCGTAGAGAAAATCAGCCATAATCGCTCTACTGTGGTCACTGCAATGTCAGGAAATTTTGTCAGTCGACGTACGAAGATTCAAACAATTTGGCGTCTACTCCTCCGTGTTATATCCCTTGCAAAGATCGGCTGAACCGAAAAGCACCGTACTACTGTGAGTTTGGAAGAACGAAACAAGCCTGTCCAGTTTCGTGTAAGTGCCATACCACACCTTATAAGAGGCTCAGAATGTGTTATCATATTAGTGAAACTTGATTTCGTTCACAAAGATTAGACAACAAAGTTTCAGTCTAAGAAACCAAATATTCGCATTTATTTATTAAGGCTTTAGTGAATCAACACACTTTATTCTCTTGAATTATTAATACAATTATAATATGACATTTTTGATGCTACTAAATTACAAATGCGAATAGAGTGTGGCTAGTTCTTACAATAATCTATCACTAAGCGGTTTCTTCTTCATTACGGGTTGATTGATATGGTCATTAACAAATATGTATAGAAATACGATAGATGTTATACCTAATCCGGTGATAATGATGAAAGCTTTGAAGAAAATTGATGATCAAGTTTGACCTCAGAGCTTAGACCTTTGAAGTGTCTAAGACGTTTGGTACTTTTATAAATTGCAGAAGGCGCTGCTTAGAACTTACCACGGCTATGATCACCGACACCGTTACGTTTTGTGCGTGAATATGCAAAGGAGTGGATGTGAGGCTTGACATCTGAAAAGCGTGCCAATCTCCTTCTGATAAATTTATAATACATAGTAGAAAAAGGCAGTTGGATACTTGGGCAGGACGGCAAGTGCTTTTGCCATGGTCGTTGCCACTTATTTGAAGAACGTTAAAGAAACTGCATCATGAGAACTTTAACTTCGTTTTGATATCAGTCATTTGGTATATCCGTTTTGAAACGCTCATATTCACGTTATAGGTATTGTCCTAATTCAAATCTTGTCGTTTGTGCGGCATTTGGAACTGACCTTAGATAACCCAGTCCTTGAAGCAGCAAACTGAAGACGTCAATGAGTGATTGAGGCGCTTTGATGTCCTTGATGCTAGCAAAGTACCAGTTTATTAAGTTGCTCTATATCTGATTGATGCGCAGTAAGCGCTTCTTCAACATTTTGACATTTCTCCGTTATTTTCAAATCCCTCATCGGAAAGAAAGATCATACCTTTACTTTGAAAGATAATGAGATCAGTTGTGCTTTAAAATCTCGAAATTTACAGAGAGAGTGATAGCAGAGCGTAAGCTTCCATGGTGCAATTGGTTAAGGCGAGCTTATGGAAAACGGCTTGAATGTGGGTTTCGATTCCAGTTTGATCAAAAGTTTTGCGCACCACTTAGTATTAAAAATACATTTTCGCAACATCACTCTACTGCCGAAAGCAGTTGAATTAAAAATATTTGCGCTGACTATAAAAGGATAAGTATAAAGTTCTTGGCGTAGATAAATCCCTGAGAAATGCGCCGTTTTCATCTTCGTTCGAGGTGATCAGGCGCATATCTGACATTTATAATGACTCGCGGTGACTTACCGCTGTATAGAGTCAGTGCTGCTTATCCTCTCAAACAAGTCTAGGGCCAGTCTGAAATAAATTTACCCACCGGACGGCTTGGTGAGCCATGAGCTCGAGATTGAGCCGTCAACCTCATGCGCACGTAGAGCACCTCCAAGCACTGCGCCACATACACTCCTATGTTGACTACGTAATATCGAATTTGTTCGTACAAAACCGGAAGAGCTGGAATTGTAAAAAAGGTTAAAGAAACTATGCGTTGGCTGGAGACAAAGACGGCTCGAATCGATTCAATTTTGACACATCTTTTTGAAAGACAGGAAATTCTCGCTGTAATCTTTGACAATAGGCTCAATAATTTGAAGAAAATAACCAGAGGCGCCCTATAAGCTATGTATCATGCACAAATGTTTTGACAAAAATCACCGCATGGCGATTGGCTTCTAACTGGACTCCGCAGTTTTATTTTACGCAGTGTGGAGAAAATATTCAGGTACCGACTTATCAGCTTATGAGTTTCACAAGTGTAATAGGTCACTATCCACTTTACATGAATACAAGAACTCCAGTTTTCTTTGTCTAGCTTGCTGATAATTTAATATCAATTCTCTCTAGAGAGATGATTTTATACATAAAACTGACACATAAACACATACATACATAACTCACACACACACACACACACACACACACACACACACACACACACACACACACACACACACACACACACACACACACCACACACACACACACACACACACACACACACACACACACACACACACACACACACACACACACACACACACACACACACACACACACACACACACAAACGATAATCATCTGCATTCTTGTGAGGAACCCTTCAACCTTTTGACTCAAAAAACAGATGCAAATAATGGTTACTGAACTGTTAAGCTTTTATACCAGAGTACTTCAATTAAAAGAAGAGGAAAAGGCAAAACAAAAGCAACGAATGGTGTGTCAATGAACACATCGCCCTCCTGATGGATGAGCAAGTTAGAAAGCTCACATGAGGCCCCAAGCTTTGCTCATGTGTAGACACCATTGTGATTGTATTTCACATCGTATCATGTAATTAGAAGCGAATAGGCAGTGGGAAGATAAATTTTTGTACTTCATTCAGGCAGTCTAATGAATTCGTCGAAAATATTTTAATGCAGGTCTACATAGTGCAGCATGTAGCTGTATTTAGCAGCTTAACTTAGTTACTAATGTTATCAATAGACTGAATTCAACTTCAAACAAGAGTCAGTTGCAATGAGCAATTATGCTTTTCTAACATTTTTTCATACAGCTGATGAAATCCATTGATGCATTTTTAATCATGGCAGAAGACGAATATTAGTCGCCAACAGAAACTTCTGGAGAACAAAGCTAGTAGAAAGTGAGCACTTTCTGGTTGTAGTATTGAATGCATTGTAAAAGCAATGAGTTTACCATCTCTAATATCATCGAGACGCCCTTTGCGCGGCGATTCAACTATTGTGTTTGAAGGGGTAAGACAGAAACACGCTACGACAATTCATATAAGCTTGAATAACGAGAAGAGAAACAAGTAAAGGAAGACCAGGAAATGACTTCCACGGAAAGGAATAGAATGGCCGTAAATTCAGTCACCGGAAAAATCAACTATCGTCCTTCTGATCGTCGAGTGACTAGAATGGGCAACAGCAATTCATCTATTTTCTCTAACGCGTGCATGAATAGTCCCTTGTGTCTTGCTGCTCTAAGAATCGTCAAGCACCACATCCTTTTTTTAGAGTTTTTGCGGAGAAATTGAACCACTGAGTCGGTGGTCTTGGTGTGGAGCGTATGACATCCCATGGTAGTTGTTCTCGTCCATGAAATCATGACGCTATTCAAGAACATGGTTTTCATAAGATTTATTCGTAAATTGGACTTTCCGCGCTGTTCGAATCGGTTAACAATTCCTTCGCTTGGCTGATGCTTAGTGTCTAAGAACGATGGCATGAGAAAAGTAAAGATGAGGTAATATTCAGCCTTCGATTTTCACTCGCCTACTGCTCCATTCTAATGATCGCATGACGTTTTTGTAGTAATATCGTCATAAAATAGTAATGATTTGCTTGCGAAATCTTTATATAGCTCGCGAAGAATCTTTATGTACTAGTAAAGACTGCGAGGCTGTTAGCGCAACTATGGCTGACTCTGTTTCAACTGAATCGCACACTTTCTCCAAGTTGATGAAAGTAAAACAGAATGGTCTTCTGTGATCTTGTGAAACCCTAATGATTCCTGCTGTCGTGAGGTTGCTATTGATAGTACTAAGTCACTTCGGAATTGCATGGCTGTCTTCGTCTCGTATGTCATTGCTACCTAGGACGACTTCAGTAAAGAGTTTTTTATAGATGACAGACGGGAAGCAAATTAGGTCATAACTGCGGGCATTGTGAAGGATTTTTTAAACTATCGCACGGCCGCTGGTTTTTCCACTGACTAAGAACCGTGTATTTTAGGAGGTAACAGGAAAGAGCCGATGCAAGGTGTTGATGAGAACTGCGGTAAGGTCAGGTGCCTGGTCTTATCTTGTGTGAAGAAGGTGTTGATCTATTTTCCACCGACAACATAGCGGATTGGATTGCGAAAGGAAGAACTGATCGAACGATAAATCCATCGTCTTTCATTCGTATGACAGTAAGAGAACATGGTTATGGAAGAAGTCCAAATAGTGATAAAGAATAATTTTTTCCATAGCCCTCCAGGAAGCCGCAACTGTTCCGGCAGGGCGTTGGAGCGCAATGATTTTGATCTTCAACTAAACAAGCTTTGGTGAGTCTTGCAGATGAGACAACTGTAGAAAGCTGTAGTCCCTTCAATTTTTGAAGGAGCTGCGGCTCATCAAGAACTTTCCATTGCACTCTTGATAAACACTAGAAATTCTGAATCTTTGGCCAATGCGTTTAGGTGGTCACTTTTCGAAAACAAGTTTTTCATAGCGCTGTAACATTGAAAATAAAATTGTCTTTTATATCAACCTCGCACTTTTACTGTTAGTTGGCATAGCGCACGAGAGCATATGAACGTGTAGAGGAAATTTCGTAGTAGTAGAGTTACACATTTTACTTATCGGAGAAATCTTGTAGGATCAGAGTCATACGTTCTGCTTACTTGGACACTTAGATGCTTGGGCTGTTCGTTTCCACGAATTGTGCGAACTCCAGCACATTTTCCATTCGTTTGTTCTTTTCGCGATTGGCGTCCATGGTGGTGGTTTGATTCGAGCATGGCAGTTTCATACCGGGGATTTGTAAATATTGGCAGCTGCGAGTACAGTCGATTATATCATAACTTTTTCGAGTGATCGCTTAAGTCCGCGCACAATTTTCAATATACCAGACAACTCATTTTTAAGTGCTCTATGGGCACTTACATAGCCCAATAGACGTGTTTCGGTCGTGGGAGCCTTGCCAGTTGGGCACTACACGAGGCTGCTAAGGTTTAACACAGCATTGGGATGGTGGAAACTTACGCCTTCAAGAGTTACCTTATAACTAGAAGAAAGGAGTCTGTTTTGAGAAGACTGCGCGTGTGCGGAACATGAATGTTTTTCTTCCTACTACAGCATTATAAGGTGTTTCAGAAGATAGACGATAGCTCTAAGACTCTCGGCTTCCATAGCGTTAACGTTAAGCTATATGAGCAGCTCATGCTCTTCATCGATGTTAATCATGGCAGTATCTTTTCGAGAGCTAACCAGCGATCTCATTGCATACCACTTTCATGGTCGTCCAAAAATTCGTTGCTGATTTAGCAACTTTTTTCCTCATTCGCGAACATGGAGTGTCAAGTGAAGGAGGCGTTGGTTTAATCGTTTAGAAATTGGGAAAAACAGCGACATCGATCAGGATAACCTTTGATTCACTAAGATGTGGTCTTTTACGTTATGCACTTTCCACTGAAAGGCTCCCACGCCCACCACTGAGAGTAGGAATTTTGGAGCTGTATGATACCATGAATCATTTTGACCATCATATTCATCTTAGATGGCCTCAGACCCTGCTATTTACATTCTAGTCTACTGGTTCCAATGTGACGTTCTTCAGGCGTTTCACTATATCCACTTTCGGCATTGAAATATTCCTCGATTGTCTTGAAGAATGTGTGGACTTTCTTAGAGACTATCCAAGTCCGCATAAAACGTTTCGACTGTGCCTTCAGCATAGCTTGAAATTTACTTATTCAATAAATCGATGTCTATGGTCAAATATGTTTCGATGAGAGCGCGAACGCTGCCGAAACCTCTACCGTCGCATAATTCTAGAAACAGCTTTTCTCTGATGTCATATACAAAACAAAATAAGTGGCCTTTCCTCGTTTTACACAGGTCGATGACGCCGCACCTTATCCCTCTTGCTGGCACGAATAAATTTTTCACAGAACACTTGCATTCTGTACGTGTGTTAGAAGTATAAGTCGTTTCTCTAGTCCGTTTAAAATTTGGTGAACCTAGTTTGGCTCTGAGATTTTGGCAGCCCTCCGTACTCATCCCAGTCGGCACTGCCGTACAGAAGGCTCTTCTGGGGTCAGGAGAATGATGCTCGTTTATTCACTGTTTCAAGCATTTTATAGCCAACATATACCTTGCTGAGTGCTGAACTTGAGAAATGGGTACTCATGGGTAGCTCGCCAATCTTTTCTGAAGGGACAGGGCTGCAGAGGAGCTTATTAATCTAAATGAGAATTCTAAACCGCCTCTTATGTACTTTACAGCAGCTTCAAGGCAGGCTTTTGCCAGCTTGATTATGAGGACTACTTGGACACTTGAACGGTCGGTCTTCACAAATGTGCAGACCCCGACACACTTTCCTCTAATCTCCTCAACAACCCTAGCACTTCTCGAAAGACTAAGAAGACTAAAGATCTGTCAAGCTGACGCTGAAGAAAGAGGTAGCCCATCTCCTGATCCCACTTGCGTTTTTGGAGAAGGTTTATGGGGTGCATACATTTGAACGGAAATTCGATCAAACCTTCGTCTGGCAAATGACAATCGCCATCTTTTCATGTAATATCAGTGAGGCAGAGACGATACTCACTGAAGTAAAGCAAAGCTTAGCAAAGAATATAGAGGACAAATATCTGGTTTATGAATAGCCCGTGGTGTAAGAGCAAGGGTAAGCAAATCGAATCAATAGTTTCTCCGATTACGGCGGCGATCATCTCTTACGTGAACGTAGAATTAATGCAGAGAAGAGCATGAAAATTATTAAAAAGAAGAGAATGTGAGTCGTGTTAACCCCCATATTCGCGCTTATTGAAGATGGCCGCCAGATCATAAAAGCGAGTTGCAAACTCCATGTTGAGCTTTTGAGTTCTCCTATTGAACCACTTTTCCCAGCACTCTGTATGCAGCACTGAAGAGGAGCAATACTTTACCAAGCTAAAAAAATCTGCGCACCATCTACAGGGCATTTAAACGAAGTTTTCCTGAAACTATTTGGCTCTTAATTTCTTGAAGGTTCACCTAGCTCACATCCTCGAAGAATATAATATTTTTTCATAGACATGGTAGCTCAAAGAATAATTGTCAGATATGTTGAAATTTGAGCGTGTTCTCATGAAAACACTCAGAACGAACGGTATAATATTTCAAAAGTACCAGCTAAGAGCAATCCAGTGTACAATAATGCAGATTTAGTGATTTATTTCACTTGACGGCACGAGTGAATCGTACGTCTTCGCCTACCCATTCAGAAGGAAGAAACACCCCCGATGGGATTGACTAAAGACGAAATGGCCTGCACCGATAGACGAGGCTGCAAGACTGAAAACACGCTGTATCGGGCTGTAAAAAGAGCCCATAACAGACCACATGACATTTTTGCTCAAGCAATAGTTATGTCGCTTTATAGATGATTACGAAACAAAGCAAGAACCACGGACTTCATAATGCTCCTTGTTTCCAATTCATCAAGCTTTCTTCAAACCGTGACGAAATCATAGTGATAAACAACCAAAGTGTTATATGAAGCAACTTTTTCCCTACGAGACTACTTGAAATTACCTACATCGCCATATCAGTACGGTCTGTAAGAACCTATCGTCGTAGTTGTGTAGTTCTTGAGGCCAAAATTCTAAGAGAATCTCGGCGCGCAGTAGAATTAGTGTTTCAAGATATAACGTAGAACATGAAAAGCATGAAAAGTGTTTTATTCGAGATAAAAAACTGCATCAAACCCAATTATAACTTAGCGCACGATCTGACTTCTAAAAAGAGAGGCTACTAGTGATGCGGTAGAACCATTTTCATCGCAAAGACCCGTTGAATTACTGTAAGAACAACAGAGAATAATGGCAACATAAAATGTTTTTTAAAACAATATAAGGTAAACGAAAATAAATAAAGAAGCAAAAAAATGCGTGTTTTTTGGAAACGACAAGGAGAATATAAGTTTTCAAAAACAACAATAAGACCTTTGTTATTTGTAGTTTTTTTTTGCCATGTGCTCTGGAGACCCAAGAAACCCATATCTTCACCTAATGACAATACGAATCGGCATGTAGTTCAAGCAGTTGATGTTAGAAGACCAAATATGTGAGCTACTAAGAAATGCTGATAAATTAATCGACACGATTACACAGATATTGTTCAACTTTGTTCCATGTGATTTTGCGCTTGTTCATTTGCTAAGGGATCAATCTACAAATATTGAGCGTTTGTCTATCTGTTCTCGAACAAATTCACATGTACTAGGTTTGAGAAAAAACTCTCTTAAAAAACGCAATGTTTTTAATGATGAAGATGCACGTCGTTCTGTTGTGATTGTCCGATGTTGGTGTAGAAATCGGCTTGCCTTCCGCAAGGTTTTATCAACAATATCGCGAAAACAACACTATCATCTACAATAATTATATATCAAGAAAAATCATTAAAAACATACATAACCTTTCGACTGTCACATGACGCAACTTATCATTTGATAGAAAAACAATTAGCTTGATCGATCTTAGCTGACTGTGACAATAGTATGTGTCAACAAGCGCTAAATATAACGAAAGAGAACGGGACACGTGAAACAACAAATCAATCATGAGAAGTATTCTTCTAATCAAAGTAGTGCAAACCGGAAACCAGCAGATGGAGTCTGTGGAAGCTGCCATATTCGCCTCGGAAAGATGACCCCGGGAGTGGTGATCCAGATGATTGATATATGTATATATCATACGAAGTCGTACCGAGCCATAATTTGTTTAGGGATGATTATATGAGTCTGGTACCTAGCCCATAGGCGGGCGAGTCGCCCATGACACTTATACTTCCGCCTCCGTGGCACGTGTTTCCAACTAACAACAATCCAGTGTATACTCCAAATGTGAATCAATAAACCTTGAGCTGAAAGTAGTAAGGCAAAAGTATTTTCATATGATATATAAGGCTCGCGTAGTTATTCTATAATATTCTGTCCTACACTACGATGCTATAACGCCCCTAAACAACCGCGGAACCCATGATACATAGGAAAACATTGGCAAGCCGGAGGAGAGAAAGGATGGGACAGAGAAGTACACCGACCGCAGTTGGTTACTTCCCTAAAATCTGCCGCGTTTGCCTAGAGATGTTGGCTATTGCTTTGAGTAACCTTTATCTGCGGGTGTCTCCGTCGTCTTTTGTGCCCATCTCGTCCTTCAGAGAGACCACGGTCCTTTAAGTTTTTGTCTATTGAATGCAGGCCTGTGTCCATTCAGCATCGCTTACTACGGGGGAGTTAAAGTAATAGAAAAATAGCAACAACGGTGCACGAGATGCTAGAGGAAGTTCAAATTTTATGTTGTTTTACGCAAATCGGTTATAGTAATTCATGGGAATATTTCAGGAATATTTTCATAAGAACCTTTCACGATACCGGTAGTTATAGTGCATAGTGCAGTTTATAGTGGTGTCCGACATTGTCCGTCGAAAGCGCGTGCTTTTTTGTAATACAATGTCAAATCTCTCACCGCAGAGAAACTAATAAAAGTTTGATGATGCGGAGCGAGTCGAAGTCTTGACATACTCAGCCTATAGTCGTGATGCTGCGCCGTCTGACCACAAGTCTTTTCCGCTCCATGGAACATTTCCTGCGTGGACGACGATTCGCGAACATTTGATCAACTTGTAAAGGCATGTCAAGAGTTTTTGATTCAGAGCCAAGGAATGACGATTTGAGACAGATCCAGAAAGCTTCAGACCGTGGCAGAAAATAGTGAATGATGACGGTCTTTTGTCTTTGAAGAATAATTAATGGTTTTCAAGTTGACCTTATGTATAAACTTTTGGATTTCCAATGTATTTTGAAGAATTGTTCGTCGTAAACCTAATAATTTAACAAAGCTTATGCGAAGATTTGTTCTGGGTCAAATCCTATGGACATTATTCTTGAATATTTCTCTTACATGTCCTATTCCACGCTGTTCAGATGATAATCTGCGAATGCTCTAGTTACAAATGTGTCGCAATAGGATGAGCAAGTTCGCTCCAGAGCTACAGCAACATGAAGCGAACGTTTGAGGAGCTTGAAAGAGTGGCAAGATTGCAGCAAAGACAGCAAAGAATATCACATTCCGTACTCTTAAACTCCAAGATCTTTCTGCTCAATGATTGCCCGCGTCGAAAACTTGGGCAGTAGGTAACAGGACAAAACATCACTAGGAGTCATAAAGCGCAGGATTGGAGTTGCTAGTATCCTGTGTCGCGCTCTAGAGACAGATTAGAAATTTTGGACTTACCTCAACGAGCAGTGGCGGTGTTTCAGCTACGTCCTCTCTTGTGATCCGGCTCTCAGTCTAGCATCTGAATTGGTAAAATAGGTTTGATACCTCCACGCCGTTTCATTCCATCGCATACCTCTTCCTGTTCATCTTACTTCATATGAGCGAATACATTTCTTCTAAACCACATTCAGTATATTTACCATCGGAAAATGGTGCAACAGCTGCGCAAGTCATTTTGTTCGTTTCGAGCAGTAACTGAAGCTCGCAACACCTGTATAGTTTGTGCATACCGCAAAACGTTGTCGTTTCAGCAAATATTTCGGTTCTCAAGCTTGTAAATCGGCTCCGCAATTTCAAGCAGCTCCTTTCGTCGAACGTTTCATGCGTGATCTTCTTGTGTTCCCATGTTGATAAATAAACTATCTTGATTATCGTTTAAGCTCATCTCTAGATCACTGATCCACTACACCTAAAAACACTGCCAATGCTCCTTCTAAACATCCAAATTTTTAAGGGAACCACTGAAAGGTCATATTTCGAACTATTACTAAGCATTTTTATGCTATTTTATCTACATTGATCCTATCTTAAACATACTCATCTCTAATTTTCTGTGCAAGTTGAAAGTCGTGAGTTAACAAGTCGAAAATGTTTTCGAATTACAGTTTTACAATATCATCGAAGGTAATTTACAATAAGAGTTGGCTATCACTTTTTTTTAATTGCAGCCATTCGTATTGCGAAGCAGAGATTGTTCAGAACGACTGAGTGTTTTTTTCATTAAAACTGAGTTTTTAGGACAATCTTCAGCAATAAATTATCCTTTAGGCGCGAAAGTGACTTTAAACAGAATTTCATTGCATGATTACCAAAAATACTGTGAATTCCGAAGAACAAGCTATTCAGTCTTAAAAAGACGTCCCAGAACAAAGTTCACTATTACACAATGCATTTTTTAAGCTACTTAAAGATATCGAATGGACATCAGCAATATAGTGGAACAGCTCTGCTCATAGGAAAGACCAGGAGATACAAGCCGCACCCTCAAGGCAAGGTAACACAAGTGCACCCCCACAATAATGAACAATAGGGATTTTCAAAACAGTGGGCGTTCTCTCTCACTAGAACTACATTTATGGAAAAATTTTCACTATACAAGCATTGATAATGGCTCTGTGAAGTTGAAATAATGCTTAATAACTCCGAAGCCAAAACATTATCTCCTTTCCATTAGTAAAACGTTTTACAAAGGATTGTTCTCCAGCAAACATGCTTAGCTTTCAAAATTTTTGAAGCTATTGAATGACTAGAGAAGCAATGATGAGATAAAGAAATGCTATACAGCAACTGGATATAGTTCTTTTTGACGGATGATGTCTCCTTGGAACTCAAATTTTACTGCTTAAGGGGGAGGGGGTGGGGTGGCAGGTCGGGAAGCACACACCAATGCGAATTCTCTTGCGTTCGGGGCGGCAATCGCTGATTCCGGAACTTGAAGCGTCGGCAACCTCGGAATCGCTTAGCAAGAAAAAATAAAAGTTTTTCAATCATGCCGAGGTTAGCAGAGGATCGGTTTTGGGAGATTATGTTTCACTCTTCTAGGCTAAGGCATCATAACCGATTCATTCGGAAGTTCAAAATCACAATAATAATTTAAGCTCAGAGATCGACTGATCAAAGTTATTTCTACAACATTAATGCAGAATATCCATCAAAAATTTTGACGGTGGAGGAAACAGTTTCCCACTAAATAACGAAAAGTGCACCTTTTGAGATGGTTTTGAAATTGCTGAACGATGCGAGAGATGCGATGATGAGCACCGAGAGTGAACTCAATAAATCCGCTGCTATGGCGCAATGAAAAAAGATCTTTTCAGAATACAAGCAAGCTTGCATAATCGGCGAGGTTTAGGCTATCACATGACTGTCAAAACTCGGGGAAAAAAGAGCGAAATTCTGTGTCCTCGAAGGTCAAAAAATGGGCCGCGATAAAGGACCACTTACCAAATAAGGATTATTCAGCCAATTTTGTCATAAATTTCAACGATGTTCCATTATGTTCAACTGAAACCTGCCAAAAAACCATTGATGTGGTAATTTTAAATAGGAACTTTATAGGTTACTTGTTAAGCAGAAATAATCCAAAAGCTATGTCAGAATTTTATGAATTGTGGCGGAACAAAACATTTTGCGAATGTATTTCTATGGGAGTTCAGATTGCGATACAGCGGTGACTAACTTTCAAGATTCGCTACCTTCAACAGTGCTAATGCCGACTCTAAATGACAGGTGGAAAAATAAAACAATGCCTTGCAAATTCGCAACTGTTGCTCACTCTATTTTTTACATGAAGAAGTTCACATCTGTGCTGACAGCACTGTTTATCGAGTAGGGAGAAATTGAGAATTATCTGATAAAATTAAACCTGTTCGTCCGCTATAGATGAGGGCTACAGAGTTGTGCCCTCCTTAAAGGTGTAGGATCTACTGCTTTCTTAGCCCCCGTTATTTGATTAGAAGATAACAAAATAGATGATAGTGATGAATCCATAGCATTTTCGCTCTCTTTAAATTGAGTAATGGTCATAAAAATGTGGCCATGATCAAAGATTTCACAGCAGATCGAAATTATCTGAATTACGATAATCAGCTATTTTTTCAAACTTCACAAACTATCAATACAACTTTAAAGTTACAAAGCATAATAAAGTGCACTCACATCGATAAAGGGAGGGCCATTGTGCTTCCTATCGTACGACATGCTCAGGGGCCGCATTCCGACCCTTCGGTCCGGGGCCCAGGTCACGCGTGACTGTCAGAGAACGACTTTGAATTACACAGCATAAGAAAATGCACTCACATCGATAAATGGAAGGGCTGATGTGCTTCTTGTCGTACGACATCCTTGGGTGTACCGCTGTCCAGCCCTTGGATCTCATACCAAGCACTGCCGTGACGTCGGCGCGCTTTTCCGATTGGCCCAATGGAATTTGTGCAATTTTTCGTAGGCTTCCTATGACAGCTAAACTTGTCCCACGCCTTACCTCAAAAGCGATTAGTACCTAACACGACGCCAATTTCTCGGTACCGTGACACTTTTCCATTCAAACGGAAGGATTTCAGCAATTAGCATTCAAACTACTAAGAGGTGACGTGTACTGGATGAGGTATACGATTGGCTGAAGGCCTTTCTCGCTGGGAAAAAGTTTTCTCTTATATATTTGGTAAATATTAGAGAGCTTACACCTCTGTAACTTCAATGATTTGTTAAATTTTTGAAAAACACTTATAATTGCGTTGAAGTAGCAAAAATGAAATTATGTTTCACACTCAATTTGTTCCAGCTGCTCTGCTGGGCTTCGATATGGCTCGTGAGCAAAGCTTTACTCGTTGTTAGCTTAAATCTCAAGAATTTTGACAACGGTATTTGGTTTTCATAAAAGATTATCATAGAGCATCGTGAAAGCGAAAGGAGATTGCATTTCACGCCTGAAATGTTACGCCGCAGCTTGGACGTCATAACTGCTTTAATGATAACTATAGATAAAGTTAATGACAATAATAGGCAAAGTAAATGAGCGCATGTAGCGCCAGTGGTTAGAGATGCTCTGCGTTGCATAAGAAGACAGCGTTTGCGACCTCGCGCTTATAGCTCACCAAGGCATCCATTCCTCCGTGGTCGGTAAATTGATACTAGACGGGTCTCAGACTTGTCTGGGACGACAAAGCCAGCACTAATTCGGTTTAGTGGGATGGCCACTGCGAGTCATTGTAAAAGGCCAGATATGCATTCAATCACTTCAAACGATGTCAAAAAAAGACGAATGTATGGTACATCTCTTAGGGATTGATCAATGTCGAGAGCTTAATCCTTCATCCGTTATAGGTTAAGTTTTTGCATCAAGGATATCTTATCGTTATACAAAGAGTGAAATTTACAATAAAAACGTTTATAAAGGTTTTCGATATAAAGAGCGACTACTTTTCCTAAAAATCTTTGATTTTTAACCTTACACCACAGATTTGTGGAGAAAAACAAATTTCATTCTTTATTGTGCCACTGTATCGCCTGTCTTGCAAGAACGTAGCTAGAAAGCACATTTTGTGAAACTAAGCACCACCTCTAATTAAGGTCTATGTGAGAGTATTGCAGCATGTAGGCGGAGTAAGAAGCGCAGGAAGAGCGCGCGTTCATCTGCGAAAATGCCGGTTCTTCCTTCATCAGTATCCATGGTCAAAAGTAAAGAGTTCTTAGCTCTTTCCAGATATTGAAGTAGTCGTTCGATATCTTAGATTGCGAAAATTGGTAATATGTGCTTGGTTTTTGAAAGATCTCTGTACGTACCGTAATATTGAAAAGCAAATAGTATTTCACATTCAAGCATTTTTTTCTCAAGAAAGCTCATCCTCAAGAAATTCAGTAATTATTCGATAGCACATGCTTCGGCAAATCTAACAGTGTTTTTAGTTTTCCTGAAAAGATGTCTCTTGCGCTGTAACACTATATTAAGTTTCCATTTCACATGCTGCGCGCATTCTTTGCATTGGTATGTGGATGGAATTTGTTAACACTGGCATCAAGCCATCGCCTATCAATAAACCAGTCGATAGCTTGAATCTGAAGATTTTTTGAAGGAATATCGCGTTCTGTCGAAGTGATTCAGAATTCCAAAAATTTTCTAAAACGGACAAGAAGACCCTAGTCAAACAGCGATACTCCTGCAATTTGCTCTGTGCATTGATTTCTATAGCCGTCCCTTAGGGTTAAAAGTTTTTAAGGTATTTTACAATTTCTTAGATGTTGAGACTCTTATGCATTATTGATTTGTCGTTTCGATTTCAATGGGATGAAAATGGCTTGTCCAAACATCCTACGCCTCACAAGGTATGCAATATCTTTCTTATGCCTTCTTTCCCCATCACTTTTCTCGTTTACTGAGAATTTGAGGAGCTGGGAGCTCCGAGAAGGGCCAGTTACGAAGTGCTAGCCACAATAAACCGTTAGCCACCTTCTGTAAGCTCTTAATATGAACAAAATAGTTTAAAATAGTCATCTTGGAAACTTTTTTAACTTTCTGACTTCCGTAAACCAACCTCTACTGTGTCTAACCAGCAAGGGTAGGACTATCCGCCTCACCTCTCTGCAACTCTAACGCCCAGCGTGGGAATCGCTGTTTGTTTGACTCCTCTCTGGCCACTCGGCACTCCGTCCACCGGGAAAAAGGTTGCTGGTTCGATTCCATTTCACAACACTTCACTGTAGTCTTTTTAGTGTTATCTTTTTGATGCCGTTTAATAGTGATGGTTTTTCTATGATGTAATCATTATAGCAAGAAACGCTTAATTGTCTATCCTAACTGTTGCTATTGAAGATGGTTATGAAGCCAGTGGTAGGCAGGAAACACGTTGTGAGTTGAGCGGTGGATCTTTAAAATTCGCGCTAAGACTTTGTGTTATTTATCATTCAGGTTCTCACTTCTTCATGTTTTGTTTGTTATCGATATTTTCGCATTTTATGGTAACTTTCTGCCTTAACGGTCAACCCCTTATGAAGTTAAAAGTCACATTCCAACGACTAGCATCAGAAATGGTTTTGAGGAAGATGAAGAGGCAAAGGACAATAAGTTACCTTGCTGCCCAAGGCACCAGTAAGTATTCAATCTTCCTCTTTATAGTCTCAAAGAATCTTTATTTCCAGTAACTTGCATAGATGACACATCGTCCACACAGTGACAAACGTCGTTTAAGCCCAGGAGAAATCTATCACGACTTCTGGACAAATCTCGTTCGACGATTCCATCAAAAAGTGTTATTTTATTGATATTTCGATTGGTGATTCCGTTGCCGATTGCATATGAAGGTGGTTGTTTGTTTACTGACACTTGATG